>CANDYM010000348.1:0-108441 GCA_947397865.1 Polietes domitor
TATTTCGTCTATTTGATTGAGTATTTCGATGAAAGACGTGCGTATGTTCGTATTATATGGAACTTCCGTCTCTTTGGAGCCTTTCCGTGCACATTCGTCTGCCATTTCGTTTCCAGGTACATCCGTGTGACCCAGTACCCATACAAGTGTGACGTCATGCATTTGGAGTCGGTCCAGAGACTCTAAGCAGTCGTGTACGCATCTTGATCTCATAGTCTTGGAGTTTAAGGCTTTAAGGGCTGCCATACTGTCCACATAAATTCTGAATTTTGACGGATCGATGTCCCGTTCCAAAATATTTTTCGTGGCTATGTTGATGGCATATACTTCTGCCTGAAAGACTGTGCAAGTAGTTGGCATTCGGACGGATATTTTAAGGTTTAAAGGTTCAGAAAAGACTCCCGATCCCGTACCTGTCTCCATTTTTGAGCCATCAGTGAAGATTGAGTTTTCCTCGTCGGTCATGACCATGTTGGATGCCCATTTTTCTCTGGTGGGTATTTCCAATTTGAAGTTCTTATGTAGGTGCATACTGGGCTTGAGAAAATCTGAATTTTTATCTAGCCTCCCGTATGGTTCAGTAGCTCCTAAAATGGAGCTGTGCCCAAGCGTGTCGTTTTTCAGCATACCGAGTTCTCTGATACGCAATGCTACCCTTGCTGCGCATCTCCTTACGAAAATGTCCACGGGTTGTATATTGAGTATAGTTTCTAGTCCGGCTTGAGGAGCTGATCTCATTGTCCCAGCAATGCCCAAGCATGCCATCCTCTGTACTTTGTTGAGATTTGCTAGGAGTGATTTTCTTTTTACGGCGCTCCACCAGACCAGTGCCCCGTATGTGAGTATTGGCCTTACTATTGGTTGTAGTCCCCATCTTTTCCCGAACATATTTTTGCAGGTATAAAAGGCGCAGAGTGCTTTCCTTCCTCTCTCTTCTTTGTTTCCTTTCCAAGAAAGTTTCGAGTCCAGGATTATGCCAAGGTATTTTGCTGCCTTTGATAGATGCAATATCTTCCCATCTAATTTGGGGAGGTCGAAGTCCGGAATTTTATATTTTCTTGTGAACAGAACCAACTCTGTTTTCCTTGGGTTAACTCATAACCCATTTCTTGTCGCCCATCTTAAGAGCTTCCTTAGTGATCTTTCCATGACCTCACTAATCGTTGGTAAGAATTTGCCTCGGACCAGCAGTACTAAGTCGTCGGCATATGCCGTCACCTTAATTCCGTCTCTGTTGAGGTCAAGTAGGATTTCATTTATCACCAGGTTCCAAAGCATCGGCGAGATCACACCTCCTTGCGGCGTGCCTCTTGTAACACGTTTCCTCACAACTTCCTCGCCCAATTTCGAGTTAATAATCCTGCTTTCCAGCATGCTGCCCGTCCATTGGGTTATGCCTTGGTTCATTTCCAGGCGTCCGAGAGCGGATGTGATCGATGTTATATCATTTCTCCGAGTACGTAGATGCGCAACATAAATTATTTTTTTGAAATTTGTGTAAGGGCGGTGTAAAAATGGTACCACGTACTAACATAACTTAATTTTTAGAAATTTGAGACAAAAAGTGATACAAATAGTACCTACCAAAATACTGCACTAGAATCGTAAAGTTCTGTGCAACATTACAGAACATCGAAATAAAAAAATTAAAAATATATATAAAAATTTTTGTTCTATTTATAAGTTCAGATTTCAGTATAGAAGTTATATGTAAAGGATTTAATTTTACTTTGGACTATATAATTTATTAAAACTGCAGATATTAGAAGTCAATAACATATTATTATTATGGTTATTTGACATGATTAAACTTAGGTTAATTAATATTATCTACTGACTAATTCTTATGTCTTCTTGTTAGCTTAGTTATAAAATTTTTCAAACTTTTTGAACCTTTGCTCCCTTGTCCATCTGCAGTCGAGGTTAATTGTGATTTCTCCGATTTTGACAACTTATTCGATATGGACGATTTAGTCGATTCGATTGATTTATTCGATTTAAACGATTTATGCGATTTAAATGTTTTATGCGATGTAAAAGATTTATTCGACAGGGAGGTGTTATCAGTGCCAACGGACGATGACGAAGTCCTGCTAGCTAGCAATATAGGTTTCTTTGTATTCCGAATGTCCAGGGCAAATTTTAATTCTCGTATAAGTGTCTGCTTAAATAATAACCCTTCTTCCGCAGCCAACTGTTGACAGTGAATCATAAACTCGGCGATGCCAATAATATAGGCTATGCCTACGCCCCCAATCAAAGTGTAAAATATTCCCCTCACATTGTCAAATGTTAATTGATCTTTTACAACTTCTTCCTTCGTGCATATCGTCATATTACGCTCCCACCACTTTTTCTTCAAAGAACTTAATACCCCACTCTCGTGGAGAGTCAGGATAGCAACGTTCAACGAGTGTCGGTAGCTGGCATCTAAAAGGTAGACAACAAAAACATTACAATTCTGCTGAGAGTTAAAATGGACCAGTGAGAACGACAATACTACCGATTGGGACAGCTATGGCATAATGTTTCTCTCCAAACTTTTTTCCCACACTCTTTAATTTACAATCTCTGTTGGTGTTATATTCCAAAGTGGTGGACTCCATTAAGAACATGTACTCGCCCTTATGTTTCAAAACTCTGTACACACCTTCCTCGTTGGAGTTTGCATAAACCGTCGGGTCAGCACCTTGCATCCTATTGAAGGCCAGTCGATAAGTTGTCTCGTCCGACTCGGCGAATAATTTGTATGTGCTGCCACCATGGATTGTGCCAAATTTTATAGATGACTGGCCAGCCAATTTGGCAATACTATCAATCGAAGTGTCTAATTTATCTGTGGTCAGCCTACTCGATAGACCGGCTGTGTACGAGTTAAGTAGGATAATGGCAAAAATCCAATAAAATGCAGTGAAGAGGCGAATTGTTGCATGGGTTGGCAATATATCACAGCCTTGCCCCATTATGGGGCCGATTATCAAATACAGGCTGTTTGCCAGATTCCACTTATTTTCGACTACTTCGGGATCTAAATTGCATGGATGCGGATTCTCCCAATCGCCTAGGGTTATTCTGGATGAAATAAAAAAATAAGATGAATAAATGTAGACATGAACGAATTATTTTGTATATATGAATGTGTACACTAGGTTAGGTCACCCTCCAGAATTGAGGACTTATAGTTTAATTAATGATTGGCAAAATATCGTTTTTTTTATTTGTTTCTGTAACTCTTGGCGAAATTTCACATGTATGGAGTACTTCAGCTAGATAAGCTGGAAATATACAATTCGCTTTGTCGGATCACTAGAATACGCCAATTCGCTTAACAAATAATTTATTGTGACAATTAAATCTCGCAACCCAAAGCTCCAGCAAAATTATAAATTATTTCTTTTAAATATCTAATTTTTGGGATTTATTTTTCGATTTCAGAAGTAAAAAATAAATATTAGCTTAAATATAAATTTTTGGGATTTATTTTCCCCGTTTTGGGAATTGTGGGTTTTTATGTGAGGTATCACAAAAATTGTTTTTGAAAACAAAAAAATAATTTGCAATTGTGTTACTTTTGAGAAGCAGTTTTTGTGATATGTAAAATCCCCGAATTCCCAAAACGGAAAAAATAAATCCCAAAAAAATGATATTTTAAAAAAGGCAAATATTTTTTACTTCTGAAATCGGAAAATAAGTCCCAAATATTTAGATATTTGAAAAATATTTTTTTAAATTATCATATTTTTGGGATTTATTTTCCCCGTTTTGTAAATTGTGGATTTTAATGTGAGGTATCACAAGAATTGTTTTTGAAAACAACAAAGAATTTGCAATAGTGTTACTTTTCAGAATCAGTTTTTGTGATGTATAAAATCCCGCAATTCCCAAAACGGAAAACAAATATTTTTTACTTCTGAAATCGGAAAATCCATTCAAAAGTTACAGAATTATTTCCAAAAACCCAAATCACGACGGTGCCTTGGCCAAATCACGGGGATTTTTTGTGCTGAAATTTTGTTGATTTTTTCAGAGCACATGATCTTACTTTTCATAAAAACCAATTAACAGTTAACAATTTTCATTCGGTCCTATTGGTTTGAATCATAAAATTCAAAATTCCAAATCTTGTCTGTAATTAAGGTGTTTTAGATATTATCACCTTCTATTTTTAGATTGAGCAAATCTAAAATCAAAATATCTTTTTGTGTTGATTTATTTTTTTTCTAACAGACAGAAAATTTACGATCTTCTTACGTTTGTTACTTCAGACAAATAAATATTAACGAGTTAATTTTGTATGTCTTTTGATTTTAGATTCGCCCCATATAGTACATAGTTCAATGCTTACCTAGATAATATTAAGTATACCACTGCTGCTCCGAGCATCACAATCATGACATATATCCAGGCAGCAAATTCAATGGGCGAAAAATGGGCACTCCATTCTTTGCGCGGAGGCGTATTCTGATAGGTCAAAATACTTACACCCAAGGTCATAATGGGAACGCTGAAGTCGACAACCTCTTTCCGGTCCTGCGTAATAGTTAAATCACATATTCCCATGTGAGCGTCCTGTAAATGACATTGTAGAATTAGAAGAAAATCCAAACAAAAACAAGTAAAAAGTCGTTAAATTAAGATCCTTGGGCACTCCCCTATAAGATCACGAATTCCCGCAATTAAAGAGTCAAAGTGGGTGAAAACAACACTTTTCCCTCAAGCACAATTGCTCAAGAAGAGTTTCCTGTAATACCGGATGAAGAAGTGGCTGGGATAATTACAGATGATGAAATCAAAGAAAAATCACAAAAGCTGAAGCTGAGTAAGGCACCGGGCCCCGACGCTGTACCAAATGATGTTGTCAGAGTCATTGCAGAAACAGTGGCCGGTGATGTTTTCAATGATATTCAATAAATGTCTCATATCAGGACTATACCCAAAAGTGTGGAAGCAACCATCTCCTGTATTATTAAGGAGGGGATAAACGACTGACCGAAACTTCGTCGTATACACGGCAAGCTGGGACATAATAATAATAATAATCGGTGTCCAGAAGACAGAAGCATTCTTGTAGAAAATCTTTCACATATCCCAGACTGAAGGTGAACGGTTTTGATGTAAACATTGGCCATAGCCTGCGGTACCTAGACAAACGATCGTCATTTGAACAACACGCCAGAGTTGTGACGACTAAGGCAATATAGAATGTCACAAAACTGGCGCCAAATGTGCGAGGACTAGGCCAATTAGTGCAAAAACTGGTTTTAAGTGTGACATACGCACAAGTTTTCTATGGGGCGCCATCCGTTTATAATGATGTCACAAGTTGAATAACACTTCAATCAATCCTAAGTGGAATTCCCCCATTATCCCTCATCTTTCAAATAAGTGGACAACTGTATAAGGCACATCTAAAGAAATGAGCACGAAGTACGTTGTATATAAAGTAACAAACATTAAAGGATTACAATAATAAGGGCAGGTGGACGCATGGATTAATAAATAACTTGGAGAGAAGGCATGGGGAATTACATTTCTAACTCACACAAGCGTTTAGTGGATATGACAATCGCTAAATATCTTCCCAAATTTAAAATAAAATCTGATAGTGTATGCGACATCTGTGGCGAGAGCGAGGTCGTCCACTGAACACACAATCTTCAAGTGTGAAGGGTGTTTAACCCAAAGAGAGACTTTGGACAATATACATTAAGTATGAGTCGCAGTGTGTCAGCTTCATAGAATACGGGCTTAGAGGTAAAGAAAAGATGCAGCGAAATGAAGTACTGAAACAATCTTAGGATGGGAGACTTTGGAATATGAAGCGTCTTAGTTAGGACAACAAATGAACACACAGAATTTTAGCATGACCCAGAATATATATTGAGGGCTTATATTCAGAAGTGACTCGAAAATGATTTCTCTGATTTGGCTGTCATTAATATTTAGAGAAGATATTTTTTCAAAAGCCGTTTTTTTAATATTTATGATTTGGCTATAAACTCACATGTTAGTTTGTGATGAAGCTAGAATCTTTAAATTCGGTGTGCGTTTTCTACACAACATTGCCAACATTTCATTAAAATGTTCGAAGTTTTAATTTTTTGGTCGAAGGGAGCATTATGCTAGGTGAGAAAAGGGTTGTAAGTTAATGTGTGAAAGAATTCTTATTGTCAGAACTATTTTGTGGAATTTTATGGGGATCATTTTTATGGAAGATCTTAACCCTCTAGCTCCTCTCTTAATGGTTGTTGACTTTACAGCCAACATTTATCTTAAAATACCTCGAAAAAGATCGATTTTCCAAAAATATGGACCAATTTTAACCCTAATAATTTTGTTGTATAAGTAGGCGTGTAATATTGCTCGTTAAGTGTGAAGAGTTTTACTTACAACTTTGGTGTCTTCGATGATCCCCACTGAAATTTTCCGACATTTTCATCCTTAAATCTCCTTTTTGAAAGGACTTTTTCTGATTTTCTCGAAAAAGGGTGTCAACTTGACGCATAAAGAGAGGTGCTAGAGGGTTAAGATCTTCCACAAAAATTATCCTCATAAAATTCCACGTCATAGTTCTGACAATAAGAATTCTCTCAGACATACGTTTTAACACTTTTTTTGCATAGTAAAGAGTGATTTTTTTGAGGTTAGGATTTTCATGCATTAGTATTTGACAGATCACGTGGGATTTCAGACATGGTGTCAAAGAGAAAGATGCTCAGTATGCTTTGACATTTCATCATGAATCGTCTTACAAACGAACAACGCTTGCAAATTATTGAATTTTATTATCAAAATGCGTGCTCTGTTAAGAAAGTTCATTGCGCGCTTCCATTTTATGGTCAGTTTAATCGACCCACTGAAGCGGCTATTCGGGCTATTGTGACTAAATTTCGCACCAAATTTACATTGTTGGACATTAAACCACCAACACGCTTACGTAGAGTGCGAACTGAAGAAAATATCGCAGCTGTATCGGCCAGTGTTAATGATGACCACCAATTTTCGATTCGTCGCCGTTCGCACCAATTGGGTCTCTGTTACTCAAAAACGTGGAAATGCCAAAATTGGACTAAGCGGATGGACCACCTAAGACGCAGCCGCGGTCAACATTTAAATGAAATTATCTTCAAAAAGTAAATGTCATGGACCAATCTAACGTTTCAAATAAAGAACCGATGAGATTTTGCAAATTTTATGCGTTTTTTTAAAAAAAAAGTTATCAAGCTCTTAAAAAATCACCCTTTATAATGCTAATTTCGACCAAAAAATTAAAACTTTGACCCGCTGTAAAACGAAACTCAGACCAGCTGGACTGTAAGTTTATTCTACAAAAATGATCTACTCAACAAGCTCTTTGAGAATTATGGCGTCGTTACTATGTTCCCAAAATGCTGTTGGACATTGCAATAACTCTTCAAATGAAGGAGAAAATCAGTTTTTTCGTTCTCCTGAAAAAATGTGTTTTTGTTCGTAGTCACTTTTGAATATAAACCATCGGTATTCTTTATGGAATCTCAAACGGAATGACAAAATAAGTAACGCCCATTCTAAGGTGGAGGGCATACAAATATTATTGAATTTCATTAATAATAGCCGGAAACCGTTTTCTTTTTAAATTTAAATTTTCAGTTTAAGCGGCAACGGTTTTCCGCAAATGCAGAAAACTACAGCAAAAGCAATTAATTATATAATTATAATACAAATTTTACCGCTTAATATTTTAGTGAAGTATTCTTATAATTACAATTCTTAAAATTACAAACGGTAAAATCGTTTGTTATGTGAAAAAGAACTTAAAAGGTCTGCCTAAATATTCGATGCTCTAAAAGTGGAGTTCCTTCTTCTACAAATTGAAAATATTCAACAAACATTTTTTTAGGAAATTGCCTTACATTGTTAAGCAGTTCTCCTATAATACCGTTCCAGCGTTTCTTCAGCGGATTATACTCTCCATAACCATCATCTTTGACTACAAATACATAGTCAAAATTCATTTTGTCCGCCAGAAGTGCCATCAAATCTACAACATAACCCTCATAACGTTCATTGGTCGTAATGTTTAATTCGATAGCTTCTTTTCTGAAAACAAAAAAACACGTTAGTGGAAGCAAACACACACACACACACTCTCTTCTCATATACTTCTCCATAAGGTAGGGTGCCCCAAGGCGTGTGGCAATTCGGTATATTGGTTTTTTTCTCTTTTTAATTTCTATATGTTCTGTGCTAATATGCCCCTTAGTGTTCCAAACGCCAACTTCGGTATCATTCATAGGTTCATATAGTTCAACGGAAAAGTTTGTTCGATAACCGGCATCGTCAAATTGAATATAACTATAATGGAAGTTGGTATCGCTCAGCGGGGCAATCTGTAATGAATTTCGACATCAGAGTATATCAGAGCGATCGATATATAAGTAATGAATAATACTCATTTACCTTTTTCATCGTGTCGTAAATTGTAAAGCCAAAAGGCCACCGATTCACGCTTTGGGGATTAAAATCCAAATAGTCGCAGTCGTAAACGGGTGCAGCTGGTATCTGGTATTGACTGCTAATATTTTTGAGCGCCATATAGTATAGCATAACGGCATCGTGGATAATATCCAGTAGTAGCTTCTTCGTGGGCACGTCTGTATTCATTCCAATGGTTGGGTTAAAACCAACAGTTGTTACCTACGAAGCGATATAAACAGAAAAACAAAACAAACAAATAAGAAAATAATGGAAACTAGTAAAAAGGTGTTACGTTCGTCGGAACCGAATCTTATATAACCTCCAGGACGGAGTGCATTACACAATATTACCGACAGATTAGAGACTAGAACCATAGACTAGAATACATAGAAATGCAGAACCATATTATTAAAATGTTGCTTCACTATTATAATATTAATATTCCTATACTATGTATAAATATAAAACTTTTAATGGAATCAAAAAGTGAACACGAAGCAGCAATCTTCAAAAACATGCCCTAAATGTCAGGCGTCATTAGGTAGAAACAATTTCCCTCAATTAGAATTAGAAACAATTTTCCCCATGTCTGTACCATTTTGATAGGAAAAGTTCTAACATTCAATATGTTTCTGAGTGGAATATACACACGAACATACATTGGTGCAAGTTTACCTCCTTTTTTCATGTTGACCTTAAAGAACGAATTGAGGCAAATTCTTACCTCTTATTTTCCTGCTTGATTGGTGCCAAATTTGATCACATTTGGATCATGGTCTACTCAGTCAAAGAAATGTGCACACGGAATTTCATTATTACAGCTGCAGCCATTTGGTTGGTACCATTTTTATCCCGGTTCGCTCCATTTTCCGCATAAAAGTACAAATTTCGAAAAAAAATAATTTTCGATTCGCATTTTCACAGTAGTGAATGTAGAGACGAAAAAATCCTTTTTGATTTACATTTTCACAGTCAGATGAATGTAGAGACCAAATTTCATGACTTCAATGTCAGCGATTTGGTTAGTACCATTTTTATCCCTTTTTTACAACTGTATCCCTTATATGTACGACTTTTGAAAAATCCCTCTATTTATCGTATCTAACATCCCAAATTCCATAATTCTATCTGCTGTCGTATCATTGGTACCATTTTTATCCCATTTTGTGCCATTTCATTTGATGCTTTTACGCTATGCTTGGAGCAATGTATGCAACAAAATGCAAGTACATATAAAGCAGAAATTAAAAAAATGCTTAAATAGTTGAAATATTGGGTGGAAATATTAAATTGACCTTTTATATTATATTATTATTTGGACCATTCATATAAAGTGGACGCGAACCAAAAGAGATATTTTAACAAAATGCACACTATGAGGCGGTTAAATGGGACAAAAGGGATAAAAATGGTACCAATCCAACCACAACAGCTAGAAACATGAAATTCTAATTGGGTATACCTGTATACTAAATGGGCCCACTTTCAATCCCAACCGATATGCAACCATGAATGAATATAGCGTGGACGCGAACCGGAATAGATATTTTTACAAAATTCACAGTATTAATCGGTTAAATGGGATAAAAATGGTACCAATCCAATCACAACAGCTAAAAACATGAAATTCTAATTAGGTAGACTTGTAAACTAAATGGATATTTCGTAATTTTAAAGGAGGAAATGGGAACAAAGCGATACAAATGTACCAACCAAACGATTACAGCTGGAATAATGATTTTTGCTGTGTATTTATTTGATATTTGGCAAGTTAAATCCTCTTATAAAGTGTGGGTGTGAGAAGGAACCAAAATGGGATAAAAATGGTACCAGTGAAACGACAAAAGCAACTAAACTGAAATACATCCGCCTAAAATAAAGTGATTTTTGAAATTCGTAATTTTAAGGGAAGAATGAATTAAATTGGTTCCGACCTAATGGCTGCAGCTAGAACAACAAAATTCGGAATTTCTCTGAATTCGTAGACGTGCAAAATAAAAGGATTTCCCCAAATTCGTACTTTTGGTAAAAGTGATATTGACTGTAGCTGACATCGTAAAATTAGGTGTGTACATTGCATTGTGAAGGTACACATGGATAAAATGGATTTTCAATATTCGTACTTTTAGTGCAAAATGAAAATAATATTTCTTTGAAGATTGTTGTTTAGCATTATAGAATTATATATATATATATATATATAAAAAATTTTCCCTCACAAGGACAGAAAATATCCATAATAATCCCTAATATTTTAGGGTACTTAGCTACAGAATATAAAAGTATTTTTCCCAAATTCGTACTTTTAAGGGGTAAAATGGGAATAGAGGGATAAAAACGGTATCAACCAAACGGAAGCACCTAGAATAATGAAATTCGGTGTATACATTCGGGATTTTTTCGAAAATCTTACTTTTTGGGGTTAAAATGGAAAGAGGGGATAAAAATTGTACCAACCAAATAACCGCAGCTAATGTCATGGAATTCGGAGTATATATTCCTCTGACTGCATAGACATCCAAAATAAAATCGATTTTTTCCAAATTCGTACTTTCAAGGGGTATAATGGGAACAGAGGGATAAAAATGGTACAAACTAAACGTCTACAGCTAGAATGATGCAATTTTGTTATGATGCAATAAAACAAAGAGATTTTAGATAGTCATACTCTTAGGGGGTAAAATGGAAAAAGGGATAAAAATGGTGCCAACCAAATGACAGCAGCTAGATTCATGGAATTCGGTGTGTACATTCCTCTGACGGCATAGACACGCAAAATAAAAAGATTTTCCCAAATTCGTACTTTTTTACTTTTACGGCAAATATTATCTGAATCATGATGTTAGGTTATCTTGCACTATGTACGTCAGATAATGGATTTTCAAAATTTGTAGTTTTGGAATTAAAATAGGATGGAAATACAACCAACAGTAACACCCACTATCTACCAATAATTATGGGATTTAAGCATTTTTGAAGATTTCTGTCTTATATTTACTTTGTGAATTGACTTGAAGTATTATTTCGATACACTATGTATACACGTATTGGTTGCCTTATAAGCGTGGTTTGAAATAATAAAATATTATATTTATTTATAAAATTATTTTTTCAATATTTTTATTTGTTTTGGTTTGGAAATATTAAAAAATGACATTCTCCTGTAATGTTAATGCACTTCAACGAAAATCGACAGCCTCTGTGGAATGCAATTTATGGCGGAGGGTATATAAAGTTGTTTTATTTCATGTGTTTTTATTCATGTAACTTTTTCTACCGAAATGCGGAAATTAATATAAAGGCTTGCCATTTCAAATTTTAAATTTGAACTACCGACTACTTTGACTTTGAAAGGTAGAATAACATTCATGTTTATTTTTTTCAAGCTTATGTTTGACATTTGCAAAACTACCAAAGTAGTGAGTCTATAACGCAAACTGTAAGAAATTTACGTGGGGTCGGCCTTTAGTTCAGCCTTCATGAAGCTCATTTTCTTCTCGGTGACTATGTCAATAAGCAAAATTGGAGAATGATGAAATTGTGAAAAGTCAAGGCTTTCAAACTTGGTTTCTAGAGCGGAAAAAGTCTGATCACACAAGACCCACTTTCACAATAGATCGATTAAATTATGTGGTTTCTAGAGCGGAAAAAGTAAAATCGGTTCAGATTTTTGTATGGGGGCTATATAAATCTGATCCGATTTGCTCTAAATGCGGCCTGTACCTTGAAGCATACAGATAGACCGATATGGCTAAATCGATTCAGAAAGTGATACTAAGTCGATTAGTATAATATATGCTGGGACCCTCGCTCCTTCT
This sequence comes from Polietes domitor, assembly GCA_947397865.1. Taxonomy (NCBI): domain Eukaryota; kingdom Metazoa; phylum Arthropoda; class Insecta; order Diptera; family Muscidae; genus Polietes; species Polietes domitor. The sequence continues at coordinate 12,276 of CANDYM010000348.1, forward strand.
TTTGGATCTTACCATCATATGCACATAGACATAATACCCTAGTGGAGGGTACAATAACTTCAAGATTTGAAACTTCTTGAATAGTCAATTTAACAAAAAATAGTTTTTGTTGTAACTCTTACATTTGTTTTTGTTTTCTTAAACAGAAAACAAAGTATTCTAAAAAGAAGTGTGTGACAACAAACAAAACAATTTGAAAAAATCTAATATTGGGTTATTGCGCTACTTACATTCTTGGATTTCAAACGTGCTGCCGTGATGTTGAAATGCGCTAGGGCGTCCAAATTTTCCGTAAAAGATTCTTATAGACGTAGATTGGTTGGGATTGTAACTGGCCGAAATCGGCCCAGAGGGAAAAATTTTTCCCTCACAAGGACAGAAAATATCCATAATAGTCCCAAATATTTTAGGGTATTTAGCTACAGAATATAAAAGTATTTTTCCCAAATTCGTACTTTTAAGGGGTAAAATGGGAATAGGGGGATAAAAATGGTACCAACCAAACGGAAGCACCTAGAATAAAGAAATTCGGTGTATACATTCGGGATTTTTTCGAAAATCTTACTTTTTGGGGTTAAAATGGAAAGAGGGGATAAAAATTGTACCAACCAAATAACCGCAGCTAATGTCATGGAATTCGGAGTATATATTCCTCTGACTGCATAGACATCCAAAATAAAATCGATTTTTTCCAAATTCGTACTTTCAAGGGGTATAATGGGAACAGAGGGATAAAAATGGTACAAACTAAACGTCTACAGCTAGAATGATGCAATTTGGTTATGTACATCCTTCTAATTCCGTAGACTAATAAAACAAAGAGATTTTAGATAGTCATACTCTTAGGGGGTAAAATGGAAAAAAGGGATAAAAATGGTGCCAACCAAATGACAGCAGCTAGATTCATGGAATTCGGTGTTTACATTCCTCTGACGGCATAGACACGCAAAATAAAAAGATTTTCCCAAATTCGTACTTTTTTACTTTTACGGCAAATATTATTTGAATCATGATGTTAGGTTATCTTGCACTGTGTACGTCAGATAATGGATTTTCAAAATTTGTAGTTTTGGAATTAAATAGGATGGAAATACAACCAACAGTAACACCCACTATCTACCAATATTTATGAGATTTAAGCGTTTTTGAAGATTTCTGTCTTATATTTACTTTTTGAATTGACTTGAAGTATTATTTCGATACGCTTTGTAGACACGTATTGGTTGCCTTATAAGCGTGGTTTGAAATAATAAAATATTATATTTATTTATAAAATTATTTTTTCAATATTTTTATTTGTTTTGGTTTGGAAATATTAAAAAATGACATTCTCCTGTAATGTTACTGCACTTCAACGAAAATCGACAGCCTCTGTGGAATGCAATTTATGGTGGAGGGTATATAAAGTTGTTTTATTTCATGTGTTTTTATTCATGTAACTTTTTCTACCGAAATGCGGAAATTAATATAAAGGCTTGCCATTTCAAATTTTAAATTTGAACTACCGACTACTTTGACTTTGAAAGGTAGAATAACATTCATGTTTATTTTTTTCAAGCTTATGTTTGACATTTGCAAAACTACCAAAGTAGTGAGTCTATAACGCAAACTGTAAGAAATTTACGTGGGGTCGGCCTTTAGTTCAGCCTTCATGAAGCTCATTTTCTTCTCGGTGACTATGTCAATAAGCAAAATTGGAGAATGATGAAATTGTGAAAAGTCAAGGCTTTCAAACTTGGTTTCTAGAGCGGAAAAAGTCTGATCACACAAGACCCACTTTCACAATAGATCGATTAAATTATGTGGTTTCTAGAGCGGAAAAAGTAAAATCGGTTCAGATTTTTGTATGGGGGCTATATAAATCTGATCCGATTTGCTCTAAATTAAATAGCGTCCGTTGGTGACTTGCAAAACTAACTCGCGCCAATAGTGGTTAAGATCGGACAATAAATGCGGCCTGTACCTTGAAGCATACAGATAGACCGATATGGCTAAATCGATTCAGAAAGTGATACTAAGTCGATTAGTATAATATATGCTGGGACCCTCGCTCCTTCTTTTGGATCTTACCATCATATGCACATAGACATAATACCCTAGTGGAGGGTACAATAACTTCAAGATTTGAAACTTCTTGAATAGTCAATTTAACAAAAAATAGTTTTTGTTGTAACTCTTACATTTGTTTTTGTTTTCTTAAACAGAAAACAAAGTATTCTAAAAAGAAGTGTGTGACAACAAACAAAACAATTTGAAAAAATCTAATATTGGGTTATTGCGCTACTTACATTCTTGGATTTCAAACGTGCTGCCGTGATGTTTACAAGAAACGTAGAGCTGTTGTCCAATGGCAACAAGATTCCGGGAGGAGTTTCCAAATTAGTCAGAAATAAGTGCTGCAAAAGTTAAACTTAAATTTAGTCACAACAACTATTCGACAAAGAGACTCACATTATATGGTGTTGTTAAATCATAGGGAACAGATGCATTCAAGACCTCTATCAACAAATCGGGTGGACAGTCCAGAACCACTCTTCTTTCGCCTTCAACGCTCTTCCACAGAACTTCATAGTTATCGCCTTTACGAAACTTTCGCACACGAACGAGATCATTGTGGATCCTTTTCAACTGCAAAATATCTTGCAATCTAATGGGAGCGTTATCTAGACGCCCCCGATGAGAGGAGGGAGAAACACAGATCGTTAATTCAATTAAAAAATTAAGAAAATCATAGTTTTATAAACGCACCATCATCGGCGTCATAGACTATGGTAAACTTTTTCCATCCGAAATTTTCCACCATATCCGAATAGGCTTTCGACAATATCGGCTGAGCGGGATACACATTTAGGGTTAATTTATGGCCCGCCTTCTGCTGCTCACTTTCCTCATTGATGGCATCGAAGAGAATGTTCGGCACACCGGTGTAATTGGAGATCACAGACACAATGTCTATAAATACGTATGCATGTATTAGGTTGGATCGCGGTCCATACAATTTAAAAAATATAATTTTGCAATGATTTCCCCGAATAAGTTATTTCCTTCTACTTGTCGATTTTTATCTCAAGATGGATTTATAAAAATTATTCATGTAATGTGTTAGTATATACTACTTTTTTGTTAAATAGTTTTGAATTGGTTCACCAATTAGATACAATTTACTTAGATTTTTGTAAAGTATTTGATAAGACAATAGATTTTTTCCTATTCCTTCTCATAAAACTACATATGAGTCATTCCATCGATAGCTGTGATTGTTTTGAAAGTTTGTTTATGTATTCTTCTCATAAAAATATTGTATATTTTGTTGAAATTTGAAAGTAGTGTGCTTAGGTATATTTTTAAGCGACTGCGTGAGTTTGAAAGAGGTGAAATGATGGCTTCTGTTTTTTACGATTTATTTTTTACAAAATCAACCAGAATTACAGTGAAAAATAATTATAATTTTTTCATTAGTTCATAAACACAAGGTATAAAAACAATGAAATTCCAAGAAAAAATAGGTTATGGAAAAAATATTTTTTCAATTTGATAGTGCAATCTCACACTGCAAAAAATATTTTTTTTCATAACCTATTTTTTGGATTTTTCATTGTTTTGATATCTTGTCTTTATGAACTACTGGAAAAATATGGACAGACGGAAGGAGAGACTGACATCGGTAAATCGATACAACTGGTGATTCTAAGTCGACTGATTTATTTACTAGCTCAATTATTTCATGGTGTTACAAACACAATTTATTAATTATATTATATTGTGTCAGAGTGATAATACTGAATATCATAATTCTAGCTTTATCCGCTTGATTGGTGCCAAATTTAATCACATTTAGATCCCGAAGGTACGAATATAGAAAGATCTCTTTATTTTCCGCGTCAACGCAGTCAAAGAAATGTACACACTGAATTTCATTAATATAGCTGCAGCCGTTTGGTTGGTACTATTTTTATCCCCGTTTGCCCTATTTTCTGCCTGAAAGTTCCAATTTCGAAAAAGTTCATTTTGTTTCGCATCTTCTCAGTTAGATGATTGTATTCCCCGAATTTCATGGTTTCAACTTCAACTGTGTGGTTGGTACCATTTTTATCCCACGTTTCCAATTGTTTCCCTTAAAAGTACGAATTTTGAAAAATCCTTCTATTTGATGTGCCTACGCAATTAGAGCGATATACACACCGAATTTCATGATTCTAGCTGTTGTCGTATCATTGGTGCCATTTTTGGCCCAAAAGTACAAATTTTGAAAAATCCCTCCATTTTACATATCTACGCAATTGTTGTATCATTCTATTCTAGCTGATGTCGTATCATTGGTACCGTTTGCTTAAAAAATGCTTAAACAGTCTAAATATTAGAGGATTTTCATTGAAAATATTTTCCCTCTGGGCCGACTTCGCTCACTTTCAATCCCAACCGATCTACAACCATAAGACACATTTAGGGAACATTTGAACCTCCTAGCTCTTTTCATTCGGCTGCTAGCGTGTTTTCAACAGACGGGCATGACTAGATGGTCTTAGAATTTTACCACGACCCATAATATACATACTTTATAGAGTCTCCGATGAATATTTCAAGGTGTTACGAACGGAATCATTTCGTCAATTTAATGAATAACAAATTATGCAACTTATACATTATTTTGATGTAGCGCTTTTCTTTCAGTGTAGCCCAAATATTTTGATTTGATCTGTGGTATTGTCCTGAGATATTTTCCTTTAATTGAACATATTCGAGGGTGTGGTCGGACTACAAATACTAAACTACTGGTGCAGATGGTATTTCTCTTAAATTTCTAAAATTGATCTTTCCTGAAATATCTCGACATTTGGCTCATACATTGAATACAATTATTATGACTTCCTACTTTCCGAAGCAGTGGAAAATTCGTAAACTGATCCCCGTACCAAAAAAGAAAAATTCGATGTCAAAAATTTTAGAAATTGTCCTGAGAGAACAAATGCAGGATCATCTTAACACTGGGAACTTTATTTCAAAGCTTCAATCAGGTTTTCGGAAGGGCTTTAGTACTACAACACAAGCTTTAGAAGTGGTGGATAACATTAGAAAGAGTTTAGATAAAAACAATCCTCGGTTCTCATATTTTTGGATTTCAGTATAGCTTTCGATTCTTTGAGTCATAATGTATTAATAAGAAAGCTATATAGCCAATTCTGTTTCAGTTCAACAGCGTGCAAATTATTATATTCGTTTATGAACGTTTATGGCTGGCAAAAAATGGGTGTGTCTCTTACCTAGTATTTATTTATAGAGGAATTCGCCAAGGATCCATACTTGGACCTTTAATATTTATGTTGTATGTAAATGACATTTTACACGCAGACGACATTCAGCTCCTAGCTGATATGAGTGGATTGTCTCTTTCTCTCTTTGAGGATAGTATAAATAGAGACCTAGCATATATTTATGAATATTCACTAAGAAATTTTTTGAATCTCAATCCCTCTAAAACAAAGGCGATGTTTTTCACGCATACCCACACTGAGCGTTTGAACATTAAACTTAATAACATATGCATAGAGTTTGTAAATCATTATAGAAGTATTGGTTTCTATTTGGATTCTCGTCTTGATTTCACCTCTCACATTAATCATGTTGTATCGGTAGTTGTTAGCACATTGCGAAGATTATACGCGCTTGGACATTACCTACCGTTTGCTGTAAGAAAACAAGTTGCCGTAGCCTTGTGCTTTCCAATACTTTTGTATGGCATTGAAGTTTTTTCGGGGATTTCTCAAGGCAATATTATCAGATTGAAACATTGTTTTAATAGGGTAGTGCGATATGTCTACAAATTGCACATTCGTGACCATGTCTCATCACACTGTAGAGAGATGATGCGATTTCAGTGACTTTATAGCATTACGAATAATGATTATGTTTTACAAAGTAATGGAAGCTGGAAGCCCAGAATATCTGATCGAAAATTTTACTTTTGGATCATCGACTAGGACTCACACATTAGAATTGCCAACATTTTCAACGATTATCATCAATTGATCTTTTGTTGTCCGTGTGGCTCGAATATGGAATTCAGTAGTACCCTATAGAAATAGGTTTTTTCAAATTCTGTTGGTCATTTTAAAAGAATGATACTGGAGAACATGTAGAGGTACTTTCAAGGAATCAATTATGGATTCAACAGGAGTTTTTATATATATATATTTTTATATATATATATATATATATATATATATATATATATATATATATATATATATAAATATATATTTACTTATATTTCTTTTAAATTAAATATATTTTATCTGTGCTTGTGCTGGGGGGTTTGTTACTTTATATTACGTTCTTAGGCTTACTTTTAATATACTCAAATTCAATTGTATTGCCATATCTTACTGCGACTAATTTGGCCCAAAAGGCTTAAAGTCGAATGAATGAATAAATAAAAAAATAAATAAAGTTACCTTCAACGATAAACTGATTTTTAGTAAAGAATTAGAAAAGTTTACCGATTTCTGGAATCAGTGTCAATGCAAACAAAAAATAAATGTTTAGATCCCGGACAAAAACATTTTTTGATGCAGAGTGTAATCATTTGTAATAATGTAGGTAAAGTACTTGGTTATCAATATGTATCAAAGGTCCATAATATCAAAAACCTATTTCAATAGTGTCTGGCATTTCACAGATATTTTAAAACAATGGTAATAACTATTGTGTAATAGTGCAGAAAGCCTTTCCTCCTCTCCGATAATTCACATTAAAACAAATGCGTTTTGTCAAAAATTATAGTCGTTTGGCCGGCTTCTCTATGTTTCTATCACTGTGCACTGTGGATTTTATTGCAAACACTACACGGTTGGTACTATACTACACTTACTAATCGACTCGGTAGGTTTTAATTTAAGTTCTTTAAATTTCCATTTTCACAATTTTCGACAATATATTCATAATCTACGCCAAAAATTCCTTTCAGATATCTGGATTTTTCTTTTATCCAAAATATTTGTCTGGCAATCTTTAGACTAGCATCAAATTAAAAACCAATTTCCCGATCATTCCACAATATATGTGCGTGTGTTCATTTCATACATACATACCACTGTCTGCTTTGGAACTAGGTCCAAAAATAGCGTAGACACCCTTCTTTAACATTTCACAAGCTGAAAATAGTTGCGACAATAAAAAACAGTTTAATTACACGCCGACTCCAATGGTTCATTTTCATTTTACATTCACTGACCATATTTTTCTATGACCGCGGGACCATCATTCGACGTCAGACTTTTCAATTCAGGCACCAATTTGAAATTCGTATCGCTTCGGTTATTAATAATAGCAATTGTTCTCAAAAACGCTTCTTCAACTTCATATTCGTAATCATAAAACAGTCCGCCTTTTCCAATAAGATTAGAAACATTTTAGAGAAAACGAAAAAAAAGGCATCATATGTCACGCCGATAGTTATTCCTCACCAATGCGAACCAATGAAAACGGCTGGAAATTTCGCTGACCATTAACGATCGCAAAACACAAAAACAACAGAATGATTTTCATTTTTTTTCACTCAACATAAGTTGACGAGCACACAGTAGTCGTTTGTTTAGTTCACTGACCCGGCGTATCTATTTGTGCGTAAGATCGTATATTTCGGTCTACACCTTAGTCTATACGCATCCGAATCTCGCGTGCGACTAAAGCTAATGTTCGATACCGCAATCATTTTGAATTTTCATAGCTCACACAATTCAGCAAACTACATTGATGACGTGGGAAAATGTCTGCCCCCTTTTTGTCGAGCAGTCATCAAAGTTTTGACCAACACATGTTTTGTGATAGACTATTGGATAAACTGTAGGTATACTTGATTTATCATATCGTTGGTGTCGTTTATATTACAAACTGTTTGCATTATTTCCTTTTCCGGCGAACTTACTTTACTGCCAATAATACTGCCACATTGATATTTTGGACAATGGTTCCAGCTATAAGCAGTAGTATTCGAAGTAGTTGTTTGGAGAATTACAATATACATTTTGAAAAGATTTTAGAAACACGAAAAGCTACACTATGCAACAAAAATTTTGAAGAAGGGCTGATCTATCAATCCAAATCTAACGTAAAATTGTGGACACGAGGTGGAAATATTGATAGCAATTGGTGAAAGATTGAAATATTGATACCAATTGGTGACAGATAAATTGTATTATGCCATCTGGAAGCTAATTGTTCGGCATGATCATAAGATTTTACTAATTTCTTGAAAATATTTTCTAAGTAAAGAAAGTGTCTCTTGGTGAAATAACATTATCCTCTAATTGCAAAATTTTGCACAACACCTTATATCTAAGCTGGAAACATCTGTGGTGAAAATGGGGCAAATCGGTTCAGATTTAGATATAGCCACCATACGGACTAAGCCCATTATAGCTAGTTATTGCAGCGACCGACCAGAGCCACGTTGATAGCGGGACGCTCATAGCGGGACGCTCATTTATAAGATACATTTTTGGCCGATTTTTCACATTAAAAATTACTAAATTTTTTGGTCAATTTTCTATTTGGAAAATGATCGAATTTTTTGCTGATTTTTCATTTTAATTTGGGGGATTGTTTTTCAGCATAATCGCATTTTTGGTAGGTTTTTATTTTATATTTCCATTTTATGACTTCGGTCATTTGTGGCGTGTTTACATATCACTTTTACAATCGCGTCGGCGAAAAATCGCCAGTTAAAAAATAAAAAAACACGATGTTTATACACTCTACGAGAGTACTATGTCTTTGTGCATTTGTTTGTAACACACAAAAGGAAGTGAGATAGACCCATTGTTAATTATACCGATCGACTTAGAATCACTTTTTGAATAAATTTAGTAATGTCCATCCATTGTTGTAATCAAATTACAGGTCGCAATTATAGTCCGATCTTAACAAAAATTGGCACAAGTAAGTTTTGTGGATCAAGGACGAACGCTATTTAATTTGAGGCATATCGGTTCAGATTTAGATATAGCCCCCATACAAATGTCGCTCCCGATCTGACATTTTCCGCTCTAGAAACCACATAGTGTGCCCGATATTCTTTAAATTTGGTAAAACATCTTATAATCCAATTAGAAACACCTATGCAGAAAGTGGGTAAGATCGGTTCAGATTTAGATATAGCACCCATACAAATGTTGCTCCCGATTTTCCTTTTGCCGCTCTACAAAACACATATTGTACTCGATTTTCTTTAACAACAACATCTTATAATCTAACTGGAAACACCTGTGGCTAAAGTTGGCTATATAGGTTCAAATTTTGATATAGCCCCCATACAAATATCGCTCCCGATTTGACTTTTTCCACTTTAGAAACCACATATTGTACCCGATTTTCTTTAAATTGGGCACAACATCTTATTATCCAATTAGAAACATCTATGGAGAAAGTGGGTAAGATCGGTTCAGATTTAGATATAGCCCAAATACAAATGTTGCTCCCAAATGTTTAACCGATTTTGGCAAATTATATTTCACCTATTTCCTTCCAGGTTTCACTATATCCCTATACAAATGTCATTTCCGATTTAACATTTTTTGTCAAACACATACATTTACAGGATACAAAAATCCTTCCCGTTTTCACTGTATTACCGAATTTAATTGTATTCGGATAGAAAGTGGAGCGTATCATATAGTCGGCCCCGCCCGACTTTAGCCGTTCCTTACTTGTTTAAATTATCTTACGTCTACAAAGCAAGATTAGTAGCTGTTAAAATGTAATACGTCTTGTTTTTCATAATTTGATCCGTTTATGGGTTTATTCGTGCCAAAAAAATAGGAGTTAAAAAATCATTTTTTTCTGGTTTGTGAATGTTCCGTGTAATTAATATAATGATTAATATAATAATTAATAATATAATTAATAATAATATAATAATTATTAATATAATTAAATTAATAATTTAAAGCGATCGCATTGTTAATCTCAATATGATATATAACAAAAACTACAATTTTAATAAAACAATAAAAAATATTGCATAAAAATGTTTATATTAACAAACAATTCATTTATTTACATCAATGCACACTAAAAATATATACAACAGTTTCATTTGTTATTACATAGTTAAATGGATGAATATGTATGTTGTATTTACAAACAAACTAAGAACACCCTAAATACTTTTCAACCCCCGGCTGACACATAACACCTCACAATGCACGTGCATTGTCCCCTAGAAACGACTCACATCATATTTAATACAGTTCTTAAAATAACATCATGGAACAGAAGACAAACATAGTTGTCAGTTGTGCATATAGTCCAGCACAGTACTCATGAAAATGAAAACTCTTTTTCAGAAGATTTAAATTTCAATTTGAAATAATCTAATGAAATTGCATAAATTAAACTGAACAAGTAGGAAGGCGTTAAGTTCGGCCGGGCCGAATCTTATATACCTTCCACCACGGAGTGCATTCCAAAGTATTACCAGCAGATTAAAGGATGTCGACTTTACATAGAAGCACAGTACCACATTACGAAAATTGTGATATTTTTATGCACATTACTATATTTGTTTACTATTTCAAACTATAATGTATACTTATGCGCACTGTTTAAAATCGACTACTATACATAAATAAAATGCTGAAATTGTGAAAGTGAACATGCCCAAATATTAGGCGATTGTCAGTCGCCATTAGAAAGAAGCATTATCAGATACAGACAAAGTGATAAGAAAAGTATAAATTTTAAAGATATTCGCCATTCGCCCATTCTCCGTCCAAATGTACAAATTTCGAAAAAAAAACATTTTTCGAGTCTTCATAGTCAGAATGTATACACCGAATTTCATGATTTCAACTTCAGCGGTTTGTATGTCCAATTTTTATCCCTCTTTTTTAATTATATCCCTTAAAAGTACGAATTTCGAAAAATACCTCTTTTTTACGTGTCTATGAGTTAGAGGGATTTCATGATTCTAGCTGTTTTCGTATCATTGGTACCATATTTTATTCCTTTTTGTCCCATTTCGCCAGCTACAACTTTTATTTTCTTTGTGGTGCTTCCAAGCTACAAGAGGAATGTCCGCAACAAATTTTAACTATATGAAAATCAGAAATTTAATTACTAAGCCAAGGCTACCAATACTTGTATACTATGTATATATAATAGAAATAATACTTCAATTCATAAAGTAAATATTTTAAGTTCAAAAGAATAAATTTTGAAAATAGCTTATCTCTCACGTACGCAGTATAAGACAAATTCATGATTCTACCATTTTTTGTCGTAAAAGCAACAAAATAAAGTACGAATTTGGAAAAAAATATTTTACGTGCAGTCAGAGGAACGAATTCCATGATTATATCAGCGGTCATTTTGTTGGTACCATTCTTATCCCCTTTTTTCAATTTTGCCCCCTCAAGAGTACTACTATCTAAAATCTCTTTATTTTACGTATCTACACAATTAGGGGGATGTACACACCGAATTTCATCATTCTAGCTGTATTCGTTTAGTTGGTACTATTTTTATCCCATGTAACCATTGTATCCCTTGATAGTACGAATTTGGAAAAAATGCTTTATTTTTCGTGTCTACGCAGTCAGAGGAATGTATACTCTGAATTTCATGATCCTAGCTGCGGTCATTTGGTAGGTACCATTTTTATCCCCAAAAAGTACGAATTTTGGAAAGTTCTTTTCTACGCAATCAGAGGAATGTATACATCGAATTTCATTGTTCTAGGAGCAGCCGTTAAGTTGGTACTATTTTTATCCCTCTATCCCCATTTAACCCCTTAAAAGTACGAATTTGTAAAAAATACTCTTATATTATGTATCTACTCTATTAGAGGAATGTACACGCCAAATTTCGTGTTTCTATCTGTTGTCGTTTGATAGGTACCATTTTTATCCCATTTTGTCCCATTTCGCCCCCTACAAATAAAAATCACTCTATGGTGCCCTTTTATGCTATAAAGGGAGTGCGCATTGCAAATATCAAGTAAATACAAGCTATTATGTTCAAAAAACATGCTGAAATACTCTAAATATTAGGGGTATTTTCAGTCCTTGTGAGGGAAAATTTTTCCCTCTGGGCCGATTTCGCCCACCTTCAATCCCAACCGATCTACAACCATAAGACACATTTAGGCAAAATTTGAACCTCCTAGCTCATTTCGTTCGGCAGCTATCGCGCTTTCAACAGACAGACGGACATGGCTATATCGTCTTAGAATTTTACCACGACCCAGAATATACTTTATGGGGTCTCCGATGAACATTTCAAGGTGTTACAAACGGAATGACAAAGTGAATATACCCCCATCCTGGAGGTGGAGGGTATAAAAATTACTTCATTGAACAGATGCGCTAGTCGTGGTAGTCATATGAATTAAATTGTCCATTATTAAAGTTCAACCTTTCCAGAAATTTTAAAAAAATAATTAGTACCTTTTTATAGCAAAAAAAAAAATAAAGTTTTAAATGGCCCACCCTATATAAAATAAACATTCTAAATATTATGTTTTTATACCCTCCACTAGGGTATTATGTATTTGTGCATTTGTTTGTAACACTCAAAAGGAAAAGAGATAGACTTAGAATCACTTTCTGATTTCGATTTAGCAATGTCCGTCTGGCTGTCTTGTGATCAAAGTACATGTCGCAATATATTGTCCGATCCTAGCAAAAATTGGCACAAGCATTTTTTCCTGCAAAGGACGAACGCTATTTAATTTGAAGAAAAAGCTAATATTTATATAGCTGTGATTAAAATGTCACTCCCGATTTGACTTTTTCCGCTCTAGAAATTCAATCGATTTGCTTCAAATTTGACACAATACATTACAATTCAATTAGAAACATCTGTGCTGAGAGTGAGTCAGATCGGCTCAGATTTAGATATATGTAGCTCCCATACAAAAGTTTCGCCCGTTTTGCCTTTTCCTCTCTAGAGACCACGTATATAGTGCTCTTTATAAAAATCGTTCTCGACATCACTTTTCCTCGAATTCAATTGCAATGGCGTAGAAAGTGGAGAGTATCATATATTCGACCCCACCCGACTTTAGCCTTTTCCTGCATGTTTAAATTTTCGCCCTATTGATTTTTTTTAATATTTGGCGTTTACAAAGAGGACTAATTGTAGCCAGAACCAAATGAAACTTTGTACAACAAAGTTTTTCGGGATAAGAATGAAGAAAATCGGTTCAGATTTAGATATAGCCCCCATATGGATTTCACTCCCGATTTGACTCTAGATAGAGTGATTAGATTAGAGTGACCAAAAACCCGGTTTTTCTGCAATGGTTGGTTTTTGGGTTTTTCGAAAACCGTGATTTCAAAAAACCGGGTTGCCCAGTTTTCTTTTTATAAAAAACCGGGTTTTTCATGAAACAATAAAAAATGGGGAAATTATTTATTATAGGATAATTCCACATAATGCATACTCGTTCTTGGGAATAGGTCAATTCTGATGTCATAATCAGATTCACTGAAATCTTTCGAAAATGACTCCAAATATTCCTACAGTATATCATTTGGCAATTTTTTTAGTAATATATCAACCCATCATGACTTTTCGCCCTGCACCTATTATTCCCAAAATGTGAACACCGTAAAAACTACAAATTATGTCTTGCTGAAATAGGAAACCATTTTAAAAAAACAGCTACAATTTCTGGATCAATTACTGCATTCTGCGATTCAGATATCTTGTAGAGAATACAATAGGATAAAATGTATAAAGCTAAGAAAATATATCATAAGATTGTCTTGAAATTTAAAGATTATGCGTATATTTGGACTCTTTGAAATACAAGGACCTTTCACTTTTTTCTTATAATCGCAAAGTTCATCAGCCTCATATTACCTACAAGGGCGAGTATTGCTGCGGCCACCCCCCCCCCCCGAAATTAATTCTGGTTTATTTGATGATGATCTGCAAAATATTTCGTCCTTTGTTCAAACCGTCTGTGAGCTAAACGCTCCTGAAAACACCTCTAAAAATAATCACATATATTCTTATGTGTATGGCTGGTCGACATTTGCAGCTGCAAATGATCAACGACATCGATTATTCTTCTACCCATAAGAAATGCATGTGAAACCTAGGACGAACACCGTCATTTTAGACTCACAGTATTGCTTTATTCGTAATTTTTTAGTCAATTTGCGATCCCTAATAAAAAAACGTTCTATGATGCTTGTGAAAAGTGGCATATTATAAACAAATTAGCACCGAAAAAGAGACTTTTTTGCAATATGGAAAACCGGTTGAGGCCGACATAAAAAACCCGGGTTTCCCGGTTTTCCAAAAACCGCGATTTTAAAAAACCCCACGGTCGGTCTCAGATGAAGAACCCGGTTGACCAGCTTTTCGTTCTCGGGTTTGATCACTCTACTCCCGATTTGACTTTTTCCGATCTATAAACCACATATTTCAACAGATCTTCTTAAAATTTGGCAAAATATCTTATATTTTAACTAGAAACGCCCATGATGAAAATGTGTCAGATCGGTTCAGATTTATATATAGCTCCCTTACAAATTTCGCTCCCGGCTTGACTTTTTCCACCCCAGAAACCATGTATTTTCACCGAATTTCTTCAAATTGAGCATAACACGTTATACTTGAACTGGAAGAATCTATTGTGCAAGTGGGTCACTTTATTCCATGTTTGAATATAGCCCCGATACAAATATTCTTCTCGATTTGACAAATTGGGTCAGCTCATATTATCCTATGATTAGGAAACATACAAAAATTCCGATTTCACTTTTTTACCGAATTGAATTGTATTCGAATAGAAAGTGGAGTGTATCATATAGTCGGCCCCGCCCGACTTTAGTCTTTCCTTACTTGTTATTCCTCTGTTTCCGGAAAATATATTTCTAGAGTTCCTGACAATCGTGGTCGAGATTTGTGGGTTCCATCAAAGGCTCTGTTGCAGTGAGTTTCAATTTTTATAATAATAATATAATGAATATAAAATATATTTGCTAGTAATAATAACAGTTTACGATAAAAATATATTCTGTTATCTAAGATGATTGATGATGGCACTTTTTAAACTTTTAGTGCTTTTTCTCTCTTGCATATCCTCAGCGATCTTAATTTTACCCATGGACGATTTACGGGTTTTTGACGATTTGTCAGATTTATTTGTAGATTTATCAGTGCCGGTGGCAGTGGCACTAGACATATATGACGATGACCGTGAACTGGCATTTGGTGATACGGGCTTCTTGTTGTTCCAGAATTTCAACACAAACTTAGCTTCCTTGACAAATGCCTCTTTGAAAGATAATCTCTCATCGACGGCCACTTGCTGGGTGTATATCAGAAATTCAACGATGCCAATAATGTAGGCTATGAACAAACCCACATAGAGAGTGTAGAACATGCCCCTGACCTCAGACAAATTCAAATCATTAGTCTCCGAAGTTTTCTTCATTTCCTTGGGACAAGTGTTGTTTTCTTTCTTCCACCATTTCTTCTTCAATTCAAATAATTTGCCCTTTTCGCCTAATTTTAGGATGGCCACACTCAAATTGGAGCGATATTCGGCACCTAACGAGAGGAGTAAGTCGATTAGTGTAACAATTACTACAACAAAAATATGTATTTGCATTACCGAAGGGCACTGCTATGGCATAATGCTTCTCTCCAAACTTTTTGCCCACTTGCACCAATTCACAGTATCTCTCGGTGTTGTACTCCAAAGTGGTGGTCTCCATCAAGAACATATACGTGCCTTCATGCTTCAAAACTCTCTGCACGCCTTCGTCGTTGGTCTTGGTGTAGGTCGGCGGTTCGGCGTTATGCATCAAATTGTAGGCCAATCGAAAGGTGGTCTCATTCGATTCGGAGAAGTAGGTGTAAGTGCTGCCACCAAAGATTGTACCAAACTGTACTTCGGATTGTTTAGCCAAGTCGTCAATGCTATTGATGGAGCCTTCCATTTTACTGTTGGTCAAAAAGGCCGCCAAATTGGCCGTATAGGAGTTGGCAATGATAACTGCAAAAATCCACCACATGGCATTGAAGGTACGCATGGGAGCACTGCGTGGCAGGATGTCACTGCCAGCTGTCATGATCGAACCTATCGTCAGCCAAAAGCTATTTGAAATATCCCAGGTATTTTCCACAGTGTCGGGGTCACTATTGCAGGGATGAGGACTTTGCCATTCGTTTGTGGATATTCTAGAAGAAAGAGAAAATAACAGATTTTGGGTCTATGTATGTATGTTTATAAAGGTGCGTCTTACCGACCCATGAACAAGAATAGGAATGCCATTATGAATATCGAAAACATTAAAAATATCCAAACTTCGTTGGTGAAGGGGTCCAAAAACGCACTCCAAGATTTCTGATCAACTTGTTTCTGATAGCCCAAAATACTGATTCCCAATTGCATAAAGGGGACAGTGAAATCAACGACGGCTTTGCGTTTCTGCGTTATAGTCAAATCACATATACCCATATGAGCGTCCTGGAAATGATATGCAAAAATAATTACTATATGTGGACTATATATAATATGTGCTTGAAGTGGGATGTCCATAAAGCGTTTTTTGAAGAAAAATAGAAAAACAGAATGATGTGGATGAGTCAGTCCATGTGAAAGCGGACAGCAAAATTTCCACATGACTCTGATTTTTCTGAATTTTTTTTTTAATGTATTAGTGTCTTAAGAAAACAAGTAAAACGGCGTGTGATGCTTCAGTTTTATTATAATTATAGCCCTCACTATATATAAATATAAAACTTCAAGTGGAATAAGAAAAATAGCATTAGGCAGCAATCTTCAGAAATGTGGCCTAAATATTATTAGGTAGAAACTACGTAGACAGAGTGCAAATATTGAATATCAAGATTTAAGCTACAGCCGCTTGATTGGTTCCAAATTTGATACCATTTAGATCGTGAAGGCATTAATATCGAAAGATCTCTTTATATTTCTCGTCTACGCAGTCAAAGAAATGCATACACCTAATTTCGTTATTATACACTCCACGAGAATAGTATGTCTTAGTGCATTTGTTTGTAACACCCAAAAGGAAGCCAGATAGACCCATTGTTAATTATACCGATCGACTTAGGATCACTTTTTGAATCGATTTAGCAATGTCCGTCCATCTGTCTGTCCATCTATTCTTGCAATCCCGATACAGGTCGCAATTGTACCTAGAACCAAATGGCACTGTGCACAACGAAGTTTTTCGGGATAAGGACGAACGCTATTTAATTTGAAAAAAATCGGCTCAGCTTTAGAAATTGGCCCCATACGAATTTCACTCCCGATTTGACTTTTTTCACTCTATAAACCACATATTTTATCAGGTCTTGCAAAATATCTTATGTTTCCATTAGAAACAATCATGGTGAAAATAGTTCAGATCGGTTCAGATTCACGTTATACTAAACTGGAACTGGAAGAACCTACTGTGAATGTGGGTCACTTCATCCCATGTTTGGATATAGCACCGATACAAATATTCTTTTCGAATTGACAATTTGGGTCAGATCATAAAATCCTTCCCGCTTTCACTTGTTTACCTAATTGAATTGTATTCGGATAGAAAGTGGAGTGTATCATATAGTCGGCCCCGACCGACTTTAGCCTTTCCTTACTTGTTATAGCTGCAGCCTGTTGGTTGGTACCATTTTTATCCCCATTTGCCCCATTTTCCGCCTAAAAGTACAAAATTCGAAAAAACCCTTTTTATTTCGCATCTTCACAGTCAGATGAACTTAGAGACCTAATTCATGACTTCAACTTCAGCGGGTTGGTTGGTACCATTTTTATCCCTCTTTTGCAATTGCATATCTTAAAAATATCTTGAAAAATATCTTTTTCTTTTACGATACAAGAGAAATAAATTTTAATTGCATATAAAACAGAAAATAAATGAAGTAAAAAGGCGTTAAGTTCGGCCGGGCCGAACTGTATATACCCTACACCATGGCTTGCAACACACAGAGGCTGTACATTTTTGTAGAAGTGCAGTAACATTACAGGGAAATGTTTAATATAACCAAAACAACTAAAAATATAGAAAAAAAATGAAGAAATATATACGTTTAATTATTTTAAACGATTCTTATAAGGCAAGTTTACCAATATGATTATTATGTATATATGGAAATAATACTTCAAGTCAATTCAAAAAGTAAATATAAAGCAGCAATCTTCAAAAAAGCATAAATACAATAAATATTGGGGGAAGCAATTTCAGCTACAATCATTTGGTTGGTTGTATTTCCATCGTCTTTTAATTCCAAAAGTAAAAAATTTTGATAATGCATTACACTATATAACAAAATTTTGTTTAAGTGAAATTTTTTGCTGTTTCTCATTGGTTATGTCTCTAAACTGAAGAAAAACTTTAACTGATGTCTGGCTAATAGTTTTTTAAGATATGACATCGAATTTTAAAATTTTTAAATAGTGCCTTTATTTTTCATGGTACAGATAGATAAGAGTGTGCATAAAATATTGTTAAACAGTTTAATTTTAATGAAGGTATGCTTTTATATGATAATAAAACGAAAAATACACTTGAATCCTTAAATTCAGGATGCTCTTAATAATACTGTTTGTTTTTTATGAATTTTAAGACAAAATTTTTTTTCCAATTTTGCATGAAAAAAAAAAATTTTGGAAAAAGTTTCTGAATATTTCCAAAACTATTCACTTTATCAAAAAACTGTGTAAGAGTAACTTGGAGGTAATGTAGCTGCGGATTCTCGGAGTTTTTACTTAATCAAATCGGACAAACTGTTCTTGAGTTATGCTAAAATGTGTGGTGAAACCTCCATCATTTTTAAAATAGCGGTTTATATACTAAAAAACGTTTAGGTAGAGGAAAGAACACTCATTATATTATATTTATGACCTAATTCATTAGATAAAAGCAAAAAATTCACTTAAACAAACAAAAAGATTTTTTTGTTACGTAGTGTTATCTTCCATATACACAATACAATATAACCCAACTTCATGATTCTACCCATTTTTGCCGTAAAAGTAAAAAGTGCGAATTTGGAAAACTTGTTTTATTTTTTCGAGTCTATGCAGTCAGAGGGATCTATACACCGAATTCCATGATTCTATCTCTGGCCATTTGGTTGGTACCATTTTTATTCCCTTTTTCCCATTGTACAACCCCTTTAAAAGTACGACTTTCGAAAATCTCTTTATTTTACATGACCAATTACAGGGATGTACACACCGAATTTCATCATTCTAGCTGTAGTCGTTTAGTTTATCCCTCTGTACCCATTGTGTCCCTTTTAAAGTACAAATTTAAAAAAAAAATATTTTTCGTGCCTACGCAGTCAGAGAAGTGTATTCTCCGAATTTCATGACTCTAGCTAGTAATTATACCCTACACCACTTCGTGGTCTAGGGTATTATAAGTTAGTTTTCCGCCAAATGTTTGTAACACCAAGAAATAATTGAGCTAGACCCACCTTTAAGTATACGGATCGGCTTAGAATCGCCAGCTGAGTCGATTTAACGATGTCTGTCTGTCCGTCCGTCCGTCTGCTGTCCATCTAAGCTTGTTCGCACTCTACAGGTCGCAATTGTTGTCCGATTGTCATGAAACTTGGCTGAAGTTATTTTTTCTGGCCAAGGACCATCGGTATTGAATTTGGAGGAAATCGGTTCAGATTTAGATGTAGCCCCCATACAAATGTCGGTCCCGCTCTAGAAACCACATATTGTGCCCGATGTTCTTTAAATTTGGTACAACATCTTATAATCCAACTAGAAACACCTATGCCGAAATTGGGTAAGATCGGTTCAGATTTAGATATAGCCCCCATACAAATGTCGCTCCCGATTTGACATTTTCCGCTCTAGAAACGACATATTGTACCCGATTTTCTTTAAATTTTGCACAACATCTTATAATCGAACTAGAAACACGTATGCAAAAATTGGGTAAGATCGGTTCAGATTTAGATATAGCCCCCAATGACATATTGTACCCGATTTTCTTTAAATTTGGCAGAACATCTTATAATGCAACTAGAAACACGTATGCAAAAATTGGGTAAGATCGGTCCAGATTTAGATATAGCCCCCATACAAATGTCGCTCCCGATTTGACATTTTCCGCTCTAGAAACGACATATTGTACCCGATTTTCTTTAAATTTGGCAGAACATCTTATAATGCAACTAGAAACACGTATGTAAAAATTGGGTAAGATCGGTTCAGATTTAGATATAGCCCCCAATACAAATGTCGCTTCCGATTTGACATTTTCTGCTCTAGAAACGACATATTGTACCCGATTTTCTTTAAAATTGGCACAACATTTTATAATCGAACTAGAAACACGTATGCTGAAAGTGTCCCCATACAAATGTCGCTCCCGATTTGACTTTTTCCGCTCTAAAATCCACATATTGCACCCGTTTTTCTTTAAAATTGGCACAACATCTTATAATCCAACTAAAAAACCAACGGTGAAAGTGGGTAAGATCGGTTCAGATTTAGATATAGCCCTCATACAAATATTGCTCCCGAATGTTTAACCGATTTTGGCCAAATTTTACATAAAGAGTGATTTTTTTGAGGTTAGGATTTTCATGCATTAGTATTTGACAGATCACGTGGGATTTCAGACATGGTGTCAAAGAGAAAGATGCTCAGTATGCTTTGACATTTCATCATGAATCGTCTTACAAACGAACAACGCTTGCAATTTATTGAATTTTATTACCAAAATCAGTGTTCGGTTCGAAATTTTTTATCGACAAATTTTGTTCAGCGATGAGGCTCATTTCTGGTTGAATGGCTACGTAAATAAACAAAATTGCCGCATTTGGAGTGAAGAGCAACCAGAAGCCGTTCAAGAACTGCCCATGCATCCCGAAAAATGCACTGTTTGGTGTGGTTTGTACGCTGGTGGAATCATTGGACCGTATTTTTTCAAAGATGCTGTTGGACGCAACGTTACGGTGAATGGCGATCGCTATCGTTCGATGCTAACAAACTTTTTGTTGCCAAAAATGGAAGAACTGAACTTGGTTGACATGTGGTTTCAACAAGATGGCGCTACATGCCACACAGCTCGCGATTCTATGTCCATTTTGAGGGAAAACTTCGGAGAACAATTCATCTCAAGAAATGGACCGGTAAGTTGGCCACCAAGATCATGCGATTTGACGCCTTTAGACTATTTTTTGTGGGGCTACGTCAAGTCTAAAGTCTACAGAAATAAGCCAGCAACTATTCCAGCTTTGGAAGACAACATTTCCGAAGAAATTCGGGCTATTCCGGCCGAAATGCTCGAAAAAGTTGCCCAAAATTGGACTTTCCGAATGGACCACCTAAGACGCAGCCGCGGTCAACATTTAAATGAAATTATCTTCAAAAAGTAAATGTCATGGACCAATCTAACGTTTCAAATAAAGAACCGATGAGATTTTGCAAATTTTATGCGTTTTTTTTTTTAAAAAAGTTATCAAGCTCTTAAAAAATCACCCTTTATTATATTTCACCAATAAACAGACATGGTGAAAGCGCGTCCTTCCCGATTTCAATTTTTTACCGAATTGAATTGTAATGAGAATTGTTTGGGTGATGCCCATATGTCCATACTTTGGTATGTCTTTGGTATACTACTGTATAATTTGTATTTGTCTGTCTGACATTAGATCAATTAGCATATTATTTACCATATTCGTTAAATTTGACTAAAGATGAATTTATAGCATATAAATTATATGAATATAATTTATATAATTTATATAATTTGTATGAACTACATAAAATTGCTCCCATGAAATACCTGGGTTTAGTAATCAAAGCGAGGTACATACGCAGGGAGTGGTGTAGGGTATTATATAGTCGGCCCCGCCCGACTTTAGCCTTTCCTTACTTGTTTTATTTGCACTATTTTTATCCCCTTTTTCTATTTTAACAACAAAAAGTACGAATTTCGAAAAATCCGAAAAATTGTACGTGTTTACCCGATCAGAGGAATGTAGACACCTACTTTCATTATTCTAGGTGCAGCCCTTTGCTTGGCTCCATTTTTATCCCTTTATTCTCATTATACTCCTTAAAAGTACGAATTTGGACAAATTTATATTATGTATCCACTCGATTAGAGAAATGTTCATAACGAATTTCGTGTTTATAACTGTTGTCGTTTAATAGGTACCATTTCTATCCGTTTTTGCTTCAAATTACTTTATGGTGCGCGTTAATGCTGTATATCAAGTAAATATAAGCAGACATATTCAAAAAAACATGCTGAAGTACTATAAATATTAGTGGTATTTTCAGACCTTGTGAGGGAAATTTTTCCCTTTCGAACTTATTTCACACATTTGCAATCCCAACCGATCTACAACTATAAGACGTATTTATGCAAAAGATCCTAGATCCTTTCGTTTAGATGATAGCGTGCTTTCAACAGAGAGTCAGACGGGCGGACAATACCGATCAAGAGTATATTTATTTTATAGGGTCTCAGGTTGATATTTGATGGTGTTACAAACGGAATGACAAACTTAGTGTACACCCATCCTAGAGGTGGAGGGTATAAAAATGTATACGTATCTTAAGAAAAAAATTTAATTTTTTATGTGGAGTTATAGGCAATTTTAACAAAAATTTAAAATCCTGCTGGCAAGTATATATTCAAATTGCTACTACAAAATTATAAATCCAATATTATTTTAATTCTACAAGATGTCATTTTCGCTCTCTGAAAAATAAGAGCGAATTCAAACTCAAGAGCAGAAACATTAGTCGGTCAAAAGGAGGGGGAAATTTGAATTGAATTTTGAAAAATTGCACATTTTCTTTGGAATTTCTTAGAACAATAGCACAGAAATTATAATCCTGGAAAATATTCCATACTAAGGAAACCATATCGATAGTTCGCCCTAATCCGACTGCGGTCTATGAGGTAGCAACATTTAATTTCAATAGTATTACAAATAGTTACTCCGAATGCCACTATCCAAATCTCTATCCAATACATACACTGTTAATCAGTTCTCCGATAATGCCATTCCACTGATTAGTTTCCTTGTTCAAGTTGCCGTAGTTGTTGTCGGCAACCGGCTCAAACAAATACGAGAAAGGAAATTCATCTTGAATCGCCGCTATCAGATCAACGGCATAGCCCATGTAACGATCGTTACCCGTTCTGTCTTCAAAATCCGGTCTGAAATATAGGTTCATTAGAACTGCAATTGAATTTGATGGTCTAACTCGTCTAACTTTTTCATAAAGTAGGGTTCGCCAATACGTGTGGCTATTTTGAAAACATTTTTTGAACCACTTTTCGCATCAGCATTTTTCTGGGAGATTTGTCCTTTGGTATTCCATTCGGCAATTGCGACTTTATTCCCCGGTTCGTAGATTTCCATAGTAAAATTAATCCTTTGACCGCCGTCATCGAACTGCATATAACTCAAATGGAAATGACTGTCGTCCGACGAGGCAATCTGTAATGAAATGCTCGATTATTTTCAATTTCAATTTAAATCCATATGTGTAATTAATTACAATTTTCATAATTCTGTTTATATAAATGCCCATAGGCCAGGGCTGTTCATCGTTCTGCATATATTTATAATCTGTACCAGGTGCTTGTATTTGGTACGTAACGCTGATATTCTTTAGAGCCATATACAACAGCATAACGGCATCATGAATAAGGTCTGGTACCAACACATCGTCCGCCTTATCTAAAATATTCCAATTAGTTTCGTTCAACGAAACTTCTTCATTGCCCTTTAAACGAAACAAAATGAAGAAAGGCAATAATTAATATTTCGACAATATGATAATGATATGATGTTGTATTGCTTAATAACACTGTCCAACAGCATTTTTGGAATATAGTAGTGACCCTATAATTCTAAAAGGACGTGTTGATTAGATCATTTTTGTAGTATAAACTTATAGTCCAGCTGGTCTGAGTTTGTTTTTACAGCGGGTCGAAGGGAGCATTATACAATATTGTGGAATTTTATGAGGATCATTTTTGTGGAAGATCTTAACCCTCTAGCTCCCCTCTTTATGGGTCAATTTACCCTTTTTCGAAAAATCAAAAGAAAGTCCTCTCAAAAAGGACATTTAAGAATTAAAATATTCTACGAAAAAATCTGTCTGAAAATTTCTGTTGGGGCACCAAAGACACCAGTTGTTGTAAATGAAGATCTTCGCAGTTAAATAGGAAAATTACACGCCAACTTGTACAACAAAATTACTGGGGTTCTACCGAAATACCCACATTTTGTCGAAAAAAATCGATCTTCTAAAAAAGGCCGAATTTTAACCCTAGTAATTTTGTTGTAAATATAAGTTGGCGTGTAATTTTCCTATTTAACTGTGAAGAGCTTTCTTTACTTTTCTGTTTCAACCAAAAAGTCTTAATTTGTTGGACAGTGTAATGATTAAATGTAGAAGAATTTGAAAATCATTCTGATACTGGATTTTTCAAAATTCCCCCAAATAATATTGACAATTTCGTCGAGGACTTTGTTCAATTAGAATCACAAAATATTAAGAAATAAGTAAGGATTTTGATCGCTCGATGGCCTACACCACTCTCTACGTATATACAGATTTTAGGTCGCCAATATCAAAACTTTGACCTATATTATTCAGTATAGTAAAGGGTGTTTTTTATTGCGGTATAGAACTTTAAGTTGGCATCACTTTTTTAACTGGCGGCCATTTTGTCAGCTGTCAAGTGATTAATATCACTAGTCAACAGTCAAAATGTACTCGGGATGCGATAATTTTTTCTGTGTAGATAGCTCGAAAAACGCAATAAAAAATTTTTTTTCGTTTGGTTTTTTTTTATTATTTTTTTTTTAAATTTTAAAAATTTTTTTTGGTTAATTTGTTTCGTCCGGCATAACTCGGGAACCACTAGCCCGATTTAATTGAATTAAATTTTAAAAAAATTAAAATTACAATTCCCTTAATCTTTTCTTATATTGTTTTCCTATACAAGCAACAGTTTCCAAGTTAAAAATGAATATATAAAGGAAAAAACTTATTTTTTGCCTAAAGATTTAATTATTTTTTTTTAAATCCATAAAAAATCCAAAATGAAAAAAAATGTCAAATCTTATTACTTTTACGTAAAGTCACATAACCTATGAGCAAAATGAGACAAAGATCATGAAAATCGATGCACGCGTTTCGCTTTTATTCGCAATTGAGTAAATGTATGAATTTCAAAAATTTAAAAATTTTTTTTTTGGTTAATTTGTTTCGTCCGGCATAACTCGGGAACCACTAGCCCGATTTAATTGAATTAAATTTTAAAAAATTTAAAATTCAAATCCCTTAATCTGTTCATATATTGTTTTCCTATACAAGCAACAGTTTCCAAGTTAAAAATGAATATATAAAGGAAAAAACTTATTTTTTGCCTAAAGATTTAAATTTTTTTTTTTAAATCCATAAAAAATCCAAAATGAAAAAAAATGTCAAATCTTATTACTTTTACGTAAAGTCACATAACCTATGAGCAAAATGAGACAAAGATCATGAAAATCGATGCACGCGTTTCGCTTTTATTCGCAATTGAGTAAAGGTATGAATTTCAAAAATTTGCTCGACATATGCACAACTTTGTCTATGGTAAGGTTTTTTCTTTTTTTTTGATTCTCAGAATTAACAAAACGGAATAAACAAAGGGTTATTTAATTTTTATGATTGCGTAAGCAAAGTAATAAACGCTAATAAATGTGCGTGAACAATTAAAAGGAAAAAAGGAAAGGGGACTTTTTTAATTATTTGGGTTTTCCGTTGGCTACCTGTATGATTTTTTTACAGAAATGCAACCCACATTTAAGGGTGGTCATTATTCGGAAAATTTAAGACTCACACATGGTGAAACAGGTATGTAGCCACCGTAAAAAAATATACACCCATTTATAAGTACCTGTCAGTAAAATACTAAACAATACACAGTATAAATAGGTCTTCATTGATCGATTTTACTCATTCAACAAGTGTCGACGAACGCGATAGTTAAAATGAGCAAACGTTCGCGAGGATTTGAATGCAATACAAGTAATTTTTGTTACATGTGCGCCATGCTCGTCACTCACATCGCCCAGGTTGTCCGGAAAGAAGTCCAAGTGCGAGTGTAGAAAATGTATCTTAAGCGACATATTTGCTCTAATTTTTTTATAATTTTGGAGTAGTTGTTCGACGATCTCTCTGTAATTTGAGCTTTTGTTGTTTCCAAGAAATCCGGAAACAATTTGCCGAAATGAGTTCCAAGCTGCAGCTTCATTTGGTGATAAAATGTGCTCAAACTGTTGGTCTTGCAACAACTTTTTAATTTGCGGACCGTCGAAAACGCCTTCCTTAATCTTTGCCGATGAAAGGTGAGGAAAAATGGTTTTTAAATAGGCGAACGCTTCGCCATCTTTGTTGATAGCTTTCACGAAGTTTTTTATGAGTCCGAGCTTTATGTGAAGAGGTGGGAGAAAAACATTTTCCTTTTTTATGAGTGGTGTATATTTCACGTTGTCGCTGCCGGGGATGAAGTTAACTCTTTCTGTCCAACTCCTCCTGGTGTAATGATGTTGACGATCGCGGCTGCCCCAAAGGCAGAGAAAACAACAGTACTTTGTGAATCCACCTTGTAATCCACAAAGGATACCGATAACCTTAAGGTCGGCACAAACTTTCCAATCGTGCCTCTCATAGTTAAGGCACTTTAGTAGATTGTCCATGACTTCGTATGTTTCCTTGGTGTCAACGGCATGAGCAATTGGAATCGAAGGTTTCTCGTTGCCGTTGTGCAGTAAAATTGCTTTAAGGCTCTGCTTGTTGCTGTCGATGAAAAGACGCCACTCTCCTGGATCGTAAGAGTACCCGAGTTCACCAAATAATCCGGGAATGTCCTTACAAAAACAGATGTTGTCTTTTTTTGTGTAGTACCTTGCGTATGGTTCATGACGCTTCCTGTAGATTGTTGTCACCACACCAGGAGCCAAGAAACCGAACTGTTGCATGCGCGATGCATGCAACTCTGCATCTTCCTTGGAGAGTTTCAATTCTCTAACCCAATCGTTCAGTTCTGCTTGGGAACATAAGCGTTGACCTCCATGCAATGTATATGTTGACTCGCATTCTGATGTGGTTTCTACTGTCTCCGGATCTGATGTTGGATGTATCGCCTCATTATTAGATGCCCATCTTGAAACGGACGGTTGCGGGTCCACTGGTTCTTCGGAAAATGGCACTGGAAAATTCACTGTTGAAACAGCAGCGTAAGTCCATCGTATATTTTTTCCCACGCCTGTTTTTTTTGCTAAGACAGAAGTAGCAATCTGTTACATGGCAAAGCGGAGCTCTCCAAAGCATTGGCATGATGATTCTCGGCTGTCGTCTGAAAGAATTTCAATAATAAGTTATATATGTTCTTGAATTTCGTAATCTACACTTACCTTGAGTCAGCTAGCTGTACGTAGCACCTTGGACATAGAGCACTTGGTGTCCACCGCTCATCTATGTTTGAGACCTTTAAATTGAAGCTCTCTTCAAATGAATCTCTCAATTTAGGTGAAAAACAACGCTTGTTTTTTCAGAAACGTATTCTCCGCACATGTAACAAAAATTACTTGGATTGGTATTGCATTCAAATCCTCGCGAACGTTTGCTCATTTTAACTATCGCGTTCGTCGACACTTGTTGAATGAGTAAAATCGATCAATGAAGACCTATTTATACTGTGTATTGTTTAGTATTTTACTGACAGGTACTTATAAATGGGTGTATATTTTTTACGGTGGCTACATACCTGTTTCACCATGTGTGAGTCTTAAATTTTCCGAATAATGACCACCCTTAAATGTGGGTTGCATTTCTGTAAAAAAATCATACAGGTAGCCAACGGAAAACCCAAATAATTAAAAAAGTCCCCTTTCCTTTTTTCCTTTTAATTGTTCACGCACATTTATTAGCGTTTATTACTTTGCTTACGCAATCATAAAAATTAAATAACCCTTTGTTTATTCCGTTTTGTTAATTCTGAGAATCAAAAAAAAGAAAAAACCTTACCATAGACATAGTTGTGCATATGTCGAGCAAATTTTTGAAATTCATACCTTTACTCAATTGCGAATAAAAGCGAAACGCGTGCATCGATTTTCATGATCTTTGTCTCATTTTGCTCATAGGTTATGTGACTTTACGTAAAAGTAATAAGATTTGACATTTTTTTTCATTTTGGATTTTTTATGGATTTAAAAAAAAAAAAATTTAAATCTTTAGGCAAAAAATAAGTTTTTTCCTTTATATATTCATTTTTAACTTGGAAACTGTTGCTTGTATAGGAAAACAATATATGAACAGATTAAGGGAATTGTAATTTTAAATTTTTTAAAATTTAATTCAATTAAATCGGGCTAGTGGTTCCCGAGTTATGCCGGACGAAACAAATTAACCAAAAAAAAATTTTTAAATTTTTGAAATTCATACCTTTACTCAATTGCGAATAAAAGCGAAACGCGTGCATCGATTTTCATGATCTTTGTCTCATTTTGCTCATAGGTTATGTGACTTTACGTAAAAGTAATAAGATTTGACATTTTTTTTCATTTTGGATTTTTTATGGATTTAAAAAAAAAAAAATTTAAATCTTTAGGCAAAAAATAAGTTTTTTCCTTTATATATTCATTTTTAACTTGGAAACTGTTGCTTGTATAGGAAAACAATATATGAACCGATTAAGGGAATTGTAATTTTAAATTTTTTAAAATTTAATTCAATTAAATCGGGCTAGTGGTTCCCGAGTTATGCCGGACGAAACAAATTAACCAAAAAAAATTTTTAAAATTTAAAAAAAAATAATAAAAAAAAAACCAAACGAAAAAAAAAAATTTTATTGCGTTTTTCGAGCTCATGTCAAGGTTATCTACACAGAAAAAATTATCGCATCCGGAGTACATGAAATTTTTTTCAATTTGTTGAGTAGTGTATTTAGTTTGGTTTGCCATTTCATCATGAACAGGTTGACAAAAGAACAACGCTTGCAAATCGTGCAAATTTATTTCGAAAGTAATGGTTCAGTTCGCGAAGTTCACCGCAAGCTCCGTCCATTTTATGGTCGACATAATCGTCCATCAGAGCAATTAATTCGGTTAACCATGGATAGTTTTCGCACTACGTTTACTCTATGTGATAATACGCATCCGCAGAGACGTCGAACAGTGCGCACCGAAGAAACAATTGCCGCTGTAGAGCAAAGTGTTGAAGAGGACCCGAATGAATCGATTCGCCACCGTGCACAGCAATTGGAGTGGGTGAAAATTGGACCTGTAGAATTGGCTATATTCGAGCCAGCCGCGGTGGCCACATGCCCGAAATCATATTTAAACATTAATGGCATAAAATTATCCTTCCAATAAAGCCAAATTGATGGACATTAAAACGATTTTCTTGTGTTTTATTTCAATTCGAATTCTATACCTCAATAAAAAACACCCTATATATATATACATATGTTCCCGACTAAAATGAAAGATTGGTTTGTTTTATGTGTACTCCCAAAATATTTTGCTTTTATCATTGTCCGTTCGTGAGCTGGACGCGTTCAAAATAACCTCTATAAATCAAGTTTTTCTGGAATAAAATTCACGGTGAGAATGGTATTTAGAAAAAAACTGCTATAAATTAAAATCTGGTCCGAGCCTTATCAAACCATATTAAAAACTTGCAATATGACCCAGTATAAAGGACAGATTTATACTATTTTAGTGCAATTTTTGGTGCGTTTTTTATAAAAACCGCAATAACATCCACGTTCATCATATATGTTTATAGTTAAATTATACGGTAATGTGCCAAGTTTGAAACAAATCGATTAAAATATGCTATTTATAGAGGGGAAAATATATGTTTCTAGTTCACTTAAAAGGTACTGTGCCAAATTTGAAGCAAATCAAGTGAAATATTGTTCGGTAAGTGTCAAATCGGTAGCGATATTTGTATGGAGGCTATATCTAAATCTGATTTGCTTCAAATTAAATAGCGTTCGTCCCCGCAAAACTTACTTGTGCCAATTTTTGTTAGGATCGGACAATAATGGCGACCTATACTTTACCAAATCAATTTAGAAAGTTATTCTAAGCCGATTTGTATAATAAACGAGGGTAGTATAGTAAACGTAGTATGAGGGTAGTATTAAAACCTGAACTGTTGTAGCCATTAGGTTTTTCGAGTGTTAATATAGTGTATGGTGCCAAATTTGAAAAACATCGGTTAAAATATATGGTTTCTAGAGCGGAGAAAGTAAAATCGACATACTTTCACCATAAAGTGTCCACTTGAAATAATAGCAACATTTTTGGCAAATTACAAGAAAATCTATTAAAATATGTAGTGCCTAGAGCAGAAAAAATAAATGGAGGCCGAAATTTGTGCGGTAGCTATATCTAAATCTGAACCGATCTGACCCACTTTTACCACTAGTGCAAATATAAGGTTTTGTGCCAAATTTGAAGAAAATCGGTGAAAATATGTGGTCTCTAGAGGGGAGAAAGTAAAATCGGGAGCGAAATTTATATGGGAGCTATATCTAAATACGAACCGATCAGACTCGTTTCTACCACAAATGCTTCTTGTTATAGTATAAGATTTTGTGCCAAATTTGAAGAAAATTGGTCAAAATATGTGATCTCCAGAGCGCAAAAAATTAATTGGAGAACGAAATTTGTACGGAAGCCATATATAAATCAAATCGATCTGGCTCAATTCCACCACGGATTAAATTTTGTTCGATTAATCGAATAAATGTTTTCAAATATTTGTCCGAATAATGAAGAAATCATGATTAATCGAAATTATAAGTTTTGCATAAAAATACCGAAATAATTATTGTAAATTGATTCAAAATAATCCGTTGGCTTTATTTGATGATGTTCTATACTTAACCACCAATATTTTACAAACTGCTTTGTATAAGAACTTTAAATGAATTAAATCATAAATTTGAAGAATATCCGGAATACTTCATGCAGATAATATATCCTTGGATTATTATTAATTTCTATATTAAAATACTTTAAAATTCAATCAGATATTTGAATCGACTACATAAAAATTATACTTTCAACTTATTCTGAATATCGAATTAAAGCCTAAGTATATTCTGCTTCATATAAGAAAATAAATTTTTCAGAAATATTATATAACATAGATATAGTGCCAATATAGGAAAGCATTGTCGGCAAACTCTTGTTTTTTTGCAGATTTTATTTCGAAATGTATTTATACATAAATATGCAAAAGTAGTGACTCCCATTGAATTACATTTTCCTTACTATTTAACTCTTATTAATTATGTTTTAATGAGTTGAACATTTACCCGATTAATCCGTTAATCGAACAACTCTTGAGGCCTTTATTCGATTAATTGGAAATTATTTGTTTTTGTTTGTTTGAAGCAAATCAAGTAAAAGATGTGGTTTCTAGATACGGGAGCTGTATCTAAATCTGAACCGATTTACTTCGATTTAAATAGACTTATTTTTTGGGCCGCAGAACTCACTTGTGCCAATTTTTGTTAGGATTGGACTATAATTGCGACTTGTACTTTGATTACAAGAATAGATGGACGGACGGACCGACGGGTGGACATGGCTAAATCGATTCAAAAATGATTCTAAGTCGATCGGTATACAATGGGTCTATCTCACTTCCTTTTGGATGTTACAAACAAATGCACAAAGACATAATATCCTAGTGGAGGGTAAAAGAAGGTGCTGGTATACAATAAAACCGACATTAAAATGTTACCAACAATATTCTAGTAGATTTTTCATTAAAACAAAAGTTATGGATTATTCTCAGTGAAACCCTTTTCTATAAAATTTGCTATTATATTTTTGAAAAGTACTTGAGGAAAAAATTATTTTTTGCCAACTGAAGACCATTCGAATGAAATTTACAATGTGTATTATTGCTATTCAAGACTATCACTTATTTCCAAAATAAAGTAGCTGATTTTTTTTTCAAAATCGCGTTGTTTACAGATTTCATTGTATTTCAGCGCTTTCTATCGGAATATGAAAATATGCGATTTCGAAAAAATTACCAGTTACGGCCCTTCACTATTAAGCTGATGATTAGCACATTTAAATCACATTGTACTCACTCCTGTGTTCTGTTGTTCTCTCCAGCCCAGTCGTGCTGCAGTGACATTGGCAGCAATTTCGGACTGCAACTCATTTAGATCAACAGTTTTTATATCCAAATTCGTTAAAAATATGTGCTGCAAATAAGAATGTACAACAGTTTAATCGAAGCAAAACGCTTGTACTGTAAGCGAGACTCACATTAAATTGTACAGTTATTTTAAACGGAATGGACGCATTCAGGAGCTCCACCAATGCATCAGGTGGACAATCCAGTACCAATCTTTTTTCACCCGCAATGCTCTTCCACAGAATTCGATAGTCGTCGCCTCTCTTAAATTTACGCACACGTACGATATTTTCATGGATATTTTTTAACTCCAAAATATCTTGCAATCTACTGGGAGCACGAGCTGATCACCGCCAAAAGAGAAATACACAGAGACAAAAAGAGAAAGAGAAATTTAAAACAAAATTATATATTTGAAGAGAATGTGTTAATTTGACGCACCATCGTCTAGTTCATGAATTATGGTAAATTTATTCCAACCGAAATTATGCACTATATCCGCATATGCTTTCGACAAAACGGGCAGAGAGGGATACACATTTAGGGTCATCTGTTGATTTGTCTTCATCTCTTCGTCTTGTTCGTAGTAGTCGAAGAGCATGTGCGGTATGCCGGTGGCGTTGCATATGAGCGATACAATATCTATAAATAAAAACATAAACAAAAGAAAAGAAACAAACAAAAACAGTGCTAGCAAAACATGGGTACATTTTTGTAATTCTCGATCATTCGAAAACATGCGGGTCATTTTGTGCTGCACATACCACTGTCAGCCTGTGAACTTGGTCCAAAAATAGCCACAACGCCACTTCGTATTAAATCGCATGCTGAGATGGATTGATGGTGGGAATAGAATTAGAATGTCAGCAACTTGAACAAATAATACGGACCTTTCTTTTCCAAGACTAGATCACCATCTGTCTGGAATAGTTTCTCTACCATAGGCACTAATTGGAAATTCACCTCATGTTGGCTGTTGATCAGCTGTATTGTTTCGACGAATGATTGTTCCAGCTCGTATTCATTATCATAAAACAAAGCACCTTTTTTGAAGGAGTGAATAATTTTGAGAAGGTTAAAAGAAATCTACACATTTTATTCGGAAAATTAGGTCGTCACCTATATTTATATTCTCGATATGTTGGGAATTCCGCTCACATTTCACGATCACAAAGCAAACAAATAGCCAAATGATCTTCATGTTGTTCTAGTTGTCCGCACTATAATTTTTTTATTGTCTTTTATAAACTATTTCTTATTTTATCCATGTAATATATGTGTATGTATGAATGGTTTGTTCTATTTCTGGCAACTTTGGCGACTACACATGACGGAATCTCGTAACCAACTAAACATCATCATTTTGGAAATATTTTCTTTGGAAATTTTCATCATGTGAAAGCTTGTTTACTTCTTGTGATGAGAACTCTTTGATTCGTTATGAACATTAAATGGTTGGAGAGGGAGAGCAACTGCTTTATTTATTTATTTTAGAATTATCTATGCATTACATGTTCAATGCAACAGGAACTATATCCAATAGATTGGTTGACCAATTTCTATTTGAATTCTATTTAATGCTTCCCGCAATTTCGTTCAGCGTTTTAGAGAAATTGAATGAATTACTTCTGGACAAAATAGTTTTTGTTCAAATATTCTATATTCAAAACGGTGCTTTAGGGTACTACTTGACGCAAAATAGTCAATCTATATATATATAAAAGAGTTGCGTTACTGACTGACTGACTTATCATTGATGATTGGATTTTTCGAAATTTGTACTTTTAAGGTTCGAGCGGGACAAAAAGGGATAAAAATGGTACCAACTAAAGTATTACAGCTAGAATCGTGAAATTTGGTATGTAAACTCCTCTGGCCATATAGAAGCGCAGTAAAATTGGATTTTTCGAAATTTGTACTTTTAAGGGGCGAGCGGGATACAAGGGACAAAAATGGTACCAACTAAAGTATTACAGCTAGAATCGTCAAATTTGGTATGTAAACTCCTCTGACCATATAGAAGGGCAGTAAAATTGGATTTTTCGAAATTTGTACTTTTAAGGGACGAGCGGGATAAAAATGGTACCAACTAAAGTATTACAGCTAGAAATGTGAAATTTGGCATGTAAATTCCTCTGACCGTATAGAAACGAAGTAAAATTGGATTTTTCGAAATTTGTACTTTTAAGGGACGAGCGGGACAAAAAAGGGATAAAAATGGTACCAACTAAAGTATTACAGCTAGAAACGTGAAATTTGGTAGGTAAATTCCTCTGACCGTATAGAAATGAAGTAAAATTGGATTTTTCGGAATGTGTATTTTTAGGGGTCGAGCGGGTCAAAAAGGGATAAAAATTGTACCAACTAAATTATTATAGCAAGAATCGTGAAGTTTGGTATGATAATTCCTCTGACCGTTTATAAGCGCATTAAAATTGGATTTTTCAAAATTTGTACTTTTAAGGGTTACGAGGGACAAAAAGGAATAACAATGGTAATAATTTAAGTATTGCAGCTATAGTTGTGAACTTTGATGAGTCAATTCCTCTGACAACGTTTTTTCGAAATTGTTACTTTTAAGGGGAGAGCGGGACATAAAGGGATTAGAGTGGTACCAACTTTAGGATTACAGCTAGAATCATGAAATTTAGTATGTAAATTCCTCTGACCAAATAGAAGCGCCATCAAAATGGATTTTTTTGTTTGAATAAAAGGCTCTGCGGTTGTAATTTTTTGTTAAAAACTGGGGAGAAAATGATAAAAAATATATATACGTAGGCAGTTCAGCTAATTCAGTGCACATCGACAAGCACATTCCTTTGACTATGTTTCCAATTTACTATTTTAGAAAAGAAAATCAAATAAATACTATCCTAAAACAGAGACGGATAAAACTAATAAAAAATACCTAGCTTTTTCGCGTGCGCAGCAGCGGGTACTGCTAGTAAAGTATATTTTAATATTTTTAATTTCTTTTCGGGAAATACTGTTCGGAAATTCCCGGACCCCAAACCCTACACATTTTAGAACCGACTTTGGTCAGATTTGCTGCGAACTGCCGCACAGTGGTTCAGAATGAAAATCCATCGGCCAAAGTTCAATAACATTTGTTCTAGTAGATATTAACATTAAAAATCGGTGAATCGGATATATTTTAGAAGTCGATCCAAAGTTGTGCTTTTCGACAAAGTCAAAAAGAAATTACGTTTTATCCATTTTCAAAATCTGAAGAATGTGAAAATCCGTAATGCAAAAGAAATAAAATTTTTTCTTTGCATTATGAACAAATACGTAAAAATATATTAAGAAAACATAAAAACAAAAAAAAAATAAAAAAAAATCAATTTTCTTTAAAATTGAAAAATACGAAAAGCAGTCAACTTTGGGTCGATTTTTAAAATGTCAATGTCTAAAAATAATCCTTGGGTCCTTTATCTAATTTGGTTTTTTTACAGAACTCAAAAATGTCTGCTAGAAAAACATTATTGAATTTTGGCCGATGGATTTTGATTCTGAACCAATTTTCGGCGCACATTACTTCAAAATAAAATTCAATCATCCATAATTAAATAACTTTTGATCTAATAAACATTTTTGAGTTTTGCAAAAAATAAAATTAGGGCATTGAAAATCGAGTAATCTATTATATTTTAAAACTTGGCCTCAGGTTGACTACTTTTCTTATTTTTCGGTTTAAAAGAAAAACTTGGCTAGCGATTCTATTCTTCTATTCGATTCTATTCTCGATTATTTCTTGAGTTTATAAACATATGACATGAAACTATCTTGTACTACCCTCAAGTTTGAATATAGCCCCAAAAGAAATATTCATCCGATTTGTTCTATTACCGCTGTATAATCAAAATTTCACGTCGAATCTTATTATCTTGGTGTATATCACTGGTCTAGAACCTACATCTTAAATTGGATTTTTATACAAATTTTAATTTAATTTCAACTGGGAATACCTACCACGCAAGTGAACTATATGGATCCATGTTTTGCTGCAGCCACCACAGTTCGCACTAAGTAAGTAAGTATTATATGCCTCCATACACGTGGCTAATATAGTACTTTGCGTTAAACTAAAGGACACAAATAAGTTTATCTTCAAAACATTTCCTTATCTTAACTTCTTGATTTAACCCATGAATAAATTAATATTAACTTCATATAAGACTTGAATAATGAATGAAAAAATAAAAAGTCCGGGTATTTGGTTGACAAATCGCTTAGAAGCCTCGGGAAATCTGATAGAGGTGGTGAGCAGTAAAGTAATAAGTATCCCCATGCAATTTATAAATGAGCCAGGACAACATCCCAGTTCAAATCAAATATTAACAAGTAAGGAAAGGCTAAAGTCGGGCGGGGCCGACTATATAATACCCTACACCACTCCCTGCGTATATACCTCGCTTTTATTATTAAACCCATGTGTTTCATGGGAGCAATTTTATGTAGTTCATATAAATTATACACTTGGGGCCTGGTCCAAAACATGGGTCTATATATTTCTCATTCACGGTAGATATTCCTAGTTGAAATATATATCATGATCCGATGTAAGACGTAGTTTCAAGAGTTGTAATAGAGTAGAATGGAGCCCCATTTGGATTATTCCAAAGTATGAACACTTTGATTTGACTTTCATAGTATATATTCTTAGTTGAAATATAATATAATCTGCAAACTTTGAAAAAAAAAACCGATGTAAAATTTGCGTCCTTGAGGGGTAAAAATTAAAATGAGGCCATTTTTAAGGGCGCTACATTAAAAAGGGGTTTCATATAGATCACTTTAAAAGTAGGTATTCTTAGTTGAAATATGACATGATATACAAAATTGTATCGAGATCCAATGTACGATGTGGGTTCTAGAGATGTAATATAGTAGAATGGGGGGCCATAATATGGTTATACCATAATATGGACCCATATATTTGACTTTCATAGTATGGCATCTTAGTTGAAATATAACACAAAATACAAAATTTGATAAATTAAAATCGATTCAGCTGGTGATTCTAAGCCGATCCGTATACTTAAAGGTGGGTCTAGCTCAATTATTTCTTATACAACAACTAACTTATAATACCCTAGTCCACGCAGTGGTGTAGGGTATAAAAATTGAAATTTCACTCAATATAAAATATACTTTTTTAAAATTGTCGCCAAAAGCAATATCAATGTGTGTGTGAAAACAAATTTTGAAAAAATAATTTTGTGTTACAAATATTGGACTTATCCTGCATAATTATCCAGTGTAAGTCAAATTTATGGTTATCGACGCTAAGTCAAATAAGTTAACAAAAAATATTTTTTGAAAATTTGTTTCGTTACAAAATATTTATATTGTAGTTAGCGACAATGTGAAAAAAATTATTTTGAGCAAAAAATTTAATTTTTATTAATGTTTTTGTTATTGCAGCTTGTTATCCCGGCTAAAAGAAAATAAATAAGGAAAGGATAAAGTCGGGCGGGGCCGACTCTATGATACACTCCACTTTCTATCCGAATAAAATTTAATTCGGTGAAAAATGAAAACGGGCAGGATTTTTGCATCCTGTAAATGTGTGTGTTTGACAAAAAATGTTAAATCGGAAAGGGTGATTTTTTAAGAGCTTGATAACTTTTTAAAAAAAAAAAACGCATAAAATTTGCAATATCTCATCGGTTCTTTATTTGAAACGTTAGATTGGTCCATGACATTTACTTTTTGAAGATAATTTCATTTAAATGTTGACCGCGGCTGCGTCTTAGGTGGTCCATCCGCTTAGTCCAATTTTGGCATTTCCACGTTTTTGAGTAACAGAGACCCAATTGGTGCGAACGGCGACGAATCGAAAATTGGTGGTCATCATTAACACTGGCCGATACAGCTGCGATATTTTCTTCAGTTCGCACTCTACGTAAGCGTGTTGGTGGTTTAATGTCCAACAATGTAAATTTGGTGCGAAATTTAGTCACAATAGCCCGAATAGCCGCTTCAGTGGGTCGATTAAACTGACCATAAAATGGAAGCGCGCAATGAACTTTCTTAACAGAGCACGCATTTTGATAATAAAATTCAATAATTTGCAAGCGTTGTTCGTTTGTAAGACGATTCATGATGAAATGTCAAAGCATACTGAGCATCTTTCTCTTTGACACCATGTCTGAAATCCCACGTGATCTGTCAAATACTAATGCATGAAAATCCTAACCTCAAAAAAATCACTCTTTATATGGGGGTATATTGAAACCTGGAACGAAATAGGTGAAATATAATATGTATAGTTTGGCCAAAACCGGTTAATCTTTTGGGAGCAACATTTGTATTTGGGCTATATTTAAATCTGAACCGATCTTAGCCACTTTCACCATAGGTTTTTTACTTGGATAATAAGATGTTGTGCCAAATTTAAAGAAAATCGAGTATAATATGTGGTTTCTAGAGCGGAAAATGTCAAATCGGGAGCGACATTTGTATGGGGGCTATATCTAAATCTGAACCGATCTTACCGAATTTCTGCATAGGTGTTTCTAGTTGGATTGTAAGATGTTGTGTCAAATTTAAAGAAAATCGGGTACAATATGTCGTTTCTAGAGCGGAAAATGTCAAATCAGGAGCGACATTTGTATGGGGGCTATATCTAAATCTGAACCGATATTATCCAATTTTTGCATAGGTGTCTCTAGTTGGATTATAAGATGTTGTGCCAAATTTAAAGAAAATTGGGTACAATATGTGGTTTCTAGAGCGGAAAATGTCAAATCGGGAGCGACATTTGTATGGGGGCTGTATATAAATCTGAGCCGATTTTCCTCAAATTAAATAGCGTATGCCCTTGATCCACAAAACTTACTTGTGCCAATTTTTGTTAAGATCGGACTATAATTGCGACCTGTAGTTTGATTACAACAATAGATGGACAGACAGACGGACAGACGGACAGACGGACAGACGGACAGACGGACATTGCTAAATCGACTCAGAAAGTGATTCTAAGTCGATCGGTATACTTAACAATGGGTCTATCTCGCTTCCTTTTGGGTGTTACAAACAAATGCACACAGACATAATACTCTCGTGGAGTGTATAAATACTACTTTATTCAAAAGGTGTGTTCATTCAATCGCCTGCGACTCCTGAAATACTTTACCGATTTTAATGTGTTACACCTTGTTTTGAAGATAATTTCAATTACTTTAAAAATATTGATGTGGTGTGTATATACGTATAAAAACAATGTAAAATCCACGAAAAAAGTTATGGAAAAATTTAAAATGCTCCATCAGAAAAAAATTAAAAAAAAATAAATTTTTCCATAACCTATTTTTTCTTGGATTTTTCATTGTTTTTATACCTTGTGTTTTTGTGTTGTGTGTAATTCTAATTTGGCACAACATCTTATAATCCAACTAGAGACACCTATGCAAAAATTGGATAATATCGGTTCAGATTTAGATATAGCTCCCATACAAATTTCGCTCCCGATTTGACATTTTCCGCTGTAGAAACGACATATTGTACCCGATTTTCTTTAAATTTGGCACAACATCTTATAATCCAACTAGAAACACATATGCAGAAATTAGGTAAGATCGGTTCAGATTTAGATATAGCCCCCATACAAATGTCGCTCCCGATTTGACATTTTCCGCTGTAGAAACGACATATTGTACCCGATTTTCTTAAAATTTGGCACAACATCTTATAATCCAACTACAAACACCTACACAGAAAGTGGGTAAGATCGGTTCAGATTTAGATATAGCCCCCATACAAATGTCGCTCTATAGCATCAGTGCCCATCCCGCAGATTTTATGTGTACCAATAATTGCAACCTTACTTTGATGGCAAGAATATATGGAGATTACTTAATCTAAGGTGATCTGTATAATAAAAGATGGTGTATATTGTTTCCTTTTGGGTGTTACAAAGTCAAAATACCCTAGTGAAGGGTATAAGTACATAAACCAAAATAAAATATTAAGGCACAACTCGTAAGAGTCAAGGTTATTACGTTGCACGTTTTATGTCTAAACCCAAGTTACATTTAAAACGTCTCAGCAGAATTCATTACAGGTAATTAACAATTAATTTGGCGTCTGCTCCTGAAAGAGTTATCAGGCCAAGTTAACTAATTATGAAATTTAGCTTATTTCTACTGACACATTCAAGTTAAGTAATTATTTCATCATCTATTATTACACAGTCGAACGAAGTATGCCTTCCGTCTGTTTGATGAGGCATTTAAATATAATATCCATTTTTCACTCGGTCTGTCTGGCTCCCACGGCAAAAGTTATTGCCAACTGCTTGAATCACAAGCAAAACAGCAGAGGAACAGAAACAACTTATCTTAAAATCCAATCATTGACTCCCTGGCGAAATGGTTTATGGCCAAGGTTTTATAGACAAGGTTTATTGCCGCCACAATATAAATTGAAAGGCATATCCCACTTACTTTGGAATACGTTTTAATTGCAAACCAAGGGACTATTAAAGTGAGACTTGCTATTAACATAATTAAAAAATTAAGTTACATATTAATGTCGTTCCATTTGTTGGGTGTGTACGACTAAATGTCAACAATAGCGAGCGACCCACTCCACTTCGTGCAACAATAAGTTAAGTTTCAGACCAAAGGTTTGTACTACCCGATCGACTTAGAATCGATTTAGAGATATATGTCTGTCTATCTTGTGAGCAAAGGACAGGTTGCAATTGTTGACGAATCGCCGTGCAATTTTGTAGAAGATTTTTTTTGAGGCCAGATACGGCCTCATACCAATATCCCTCCGATCGACCTTATTACTGCTCGAGCATGAATGAATACCTAACGTGAGTGTGAACTTTATGGATCTATGTTTTGATATTGCAATAGAACCCACATCTCTTATATCTGATCACCGGTTCAGCATAAACATACTGTGAAAACTTCAAGAAGATCGGTCCAGTGGTTTAGGCAAACAAACAAACTAACAAACACAGATATATTTATTTATATATCGATAAGCGTGGTTTGGTTTGGCTATATTTTAAAAAAATTAATTTTTCTGTACGACAACTGATGTGGAATTAAATAATAATTTCGACCAATGTATTATGTCATTTTGCATTTTTTGTAACACCCAAAAGGAAGCGAGATAAACCATCGTTTTATATACCGATCGACGTAGAATCAATTTTGAATTTCTTGCCTTTCTTGCCAGTTCATCTATTCAAAGTACAGGTCGCAATTATTGTTGCATCCTAAAAAAAAGCACAAGTAAGTTTTGTGGAACGGAAACTATATAATTTAAAACAAATCGAGTCAGATTTAGATATAGATCCAACACAAATGCCGCTCCAGAGTTAAATGTTTCCGGTCTAGCAATCACAAATTTTTAACAAACGTTCGTTAAATTTGGCATATGTTATATTTCCCCCTAAAACTGATAAATTCTATATTTTTTGGTCAACTTTGAAACAGTATATGTATATTAAATGTCATTGTTAGTCATCTGGGTTTGGTAATAAAACTTCAATCATTCAGAGTGGAGTTTATCATATAGCCGACTCTGCCCGGCTTTAGCCCTTCCTTACTTCTTATCTATTAGAACAATGTTTTATATTTTTCTACAATTGTAAAGATTGGAACAGTTGCAGCTGAAGGTATACTACTTACTGACAACAATACAACAAATCTAATGAATGGCACTAGTTAGAGGTGATTTACATGGCACGTATGATAACATGAATGAAAATGAAAGCCAAGCATAGAACGTTTCCATTTTTCCTTAATGCGCAGAAGCTGAAATAGCTGAAACTGTTATACAAGTCGGTAATGTAGTAAACATCAGCATAGAATAAGTTTTTGTGGAATGGGTAAAAATAGTATTGCAAGCAACGTGCGTTGCAATACTATGAGAATGCATACGTTTTGGTTGATAAAAATACGAATAAAGATAGAGATTTACGTTAGCGTCTCGTGTAGCTTATAAATAATATGAAAGTGGACCAAATTGATCAAATTCTTCATACAGTTCAAATATAAATTTTAATATGTCATCGGTACTTAGTCAAATTTACCAATATGTGTTATATAGGGTGGGTCATTTAAAAATTTAAATTAGAATCGGCTATAAAAAAGTACTGATTATTTTTTCAAATTTCTGGTTTTATTCGAAAGGTTGAATTTTGTCATTTTATAATGGAACGCAATATCATTCAATGACTTCCACGACTGCCTCGGCAATACCTCATCAAATCAACCCATTTTTTCAGTAAATTTTCGGTTGTACCGGATCGAATCTTTTCAATGGCAACTTCGATTTCATGTTTTAATGCTTCAATTGTCTCTGGACGGTTTGCATAAAAATTCTTAATGGCTCCATAACAAAAATAATCCAATAATCAATTGGGCCGATTATTCGATGATTGCGTTGGCTGTATGACATGTGATCCCGTCTTGTTGAAACCAAATGTTGTCCATATCATTCTCTTGAATTTTTGGAAAATTCGTTGAACATGGCACGGTAACACTTACCGTAGGCGGTAACGGCGACTCCTTGCTCATTTTCGAAGAAAGATGGCCCAATGATGCCGCCAGCCCATAATCCACATGAAACAGTGACTCGTTGTGGGAGCATTGGCTTTTCAACAGTCACGTGTGGGTGAATCCCATACAGTTTTGCTTATTGACATAGCCACCAATATGAAAATGAGCTTAATCTGAAAACACGTTTTTTTAATTTCTTAAAGTTTGCGTTGAAGACTCACTACTTTAGAAGTTAGTTTTTAATAATTCCCAATCTCGAGTGTATAGCGTCCCATTTTGCAAATGTCAAACATAAACCTGCAAATAATAAGTAAGGAAAGGCTAAAGTCGGGCAGGGGCTACTTTATTATACCCTCCACTTTCTACCCCATTATAATTGAATTCGGGAACAATTTTTTATGGGTCATGAACCGATGTGAACTATTTTCACAATGTATGTTTCATGCTGACATATTACGTGTTCTGCAAAATTAGATCAAAATATGTAATACTTTCAGAAAAAATAGTTAATAGTTAAATAGTTAGCGAAATTTGTATGGGAGCTTTATCTAAATCTGAACCGATTTGCCAATTTTGAAGAAAAATCGAGTAAAATATTTG
This sequence comes from Polietes domitor, assembly GCA_947397865.1. NCBI lineage: Eukaryota > Metazoa > Arthropoda > Insecta > Diptera > Muscidae > Polietes > Polietes domitor. Next base: position 55,614 of record CANDYM010000348.1, read on the forward strand.
TTTTTTAGAGCGGAAAAAGTCATATCGGCAGTAACAATTGTAAGGGGCTATATCTAAATCTCAACCGATTTTCTTCAAATTAAACAGGACGCAAAACTCACTTGTGGCAATTTTTGTTAAAATCGGATAATAATTGTGACCTGTACTTTGATTACAAGAATAGATGGACGGACGGACAGACAGACGGACATTGCTAACTCGACTCAGAAAGTGATTCTAAGCCGATCTGTATCTGTCTATCTCGTTTCCGCTTGTGTGGTGCAAACAAATGCACAAAGACATACCCTAATGGGTATGCCTTTCAAAGTAACTTAATCGGTAGATCAAATTTAAAATTATAAATGACCCTCACTTTATTTTACCTATTATGAAAATATACGCCACGAGTCTCGTATAGTTCAAATAAAATAACTCAAATAACTCTCCGAGGCCTCCAGACATATTTTTGTATGGATTGATGTATTCTGAACCATAAATACAATACAAAAATATTAAAAAATACTAATATTCAGTTTTAAGTATGCATATATGCCTGATTAAAGGTAATTATGCTGTTGTGAAGTTCACTTTCACATAAAGGATGTTTTTTATTGGGGTATAGAACTTTAAGTTGGCATCACTTTTTTAACTGGCGGCCATTTTGTCAGCTGTCAAGTGATTAATATTTAGTTTGGTTTGCCATTTCATCATGAACAGGTTGACAAAAGAACAACGCTTGCAAATCGTGCAAATTTATTTCGAAAGTAATGGTTCAGTTCGCGAAGTTCACCGCAAGCTCCGTCCATATCGTCGACATAATCGTCCATCAGATCAATTAATTCGGTTAACCATGGATCGTTTTCGCACTACGTTTACTCCATGTGATAATACGCATCCGCAGAGACGTCGAACAGTGCGCACCGAAGAAACAATTGCCGCTGTAGAGCAAAGTGTTGAAGAGGACCCGAATGAATCGATTCGCCACCGTGCACAGCAATTGGAGTGGTTGAAAATTGGACCTGTAGAATTGGCTATATTCGAGCCAGCCGCGGCGGCCACATGCCCGAAATCATATTTAAACATTAATGGCATAAAATTATCCTTCCAATAAAGCCAAATTGATGGACATTAAAACGATTTTCTTGTGTTTCATTTCAATTCGAAGTTCTATACCTCAATAAAAAACACCCTTTAGAAACAAAAAATTGTTTTTTTTTTTTATTTTTTTGCTGACACGAAGCAGAGCCCTAAAAATAAACAAGTAAGGAAAGGCTAAAGTCGAGCGAGGCCGACTACATGATACACTCCACTTGCTATCCGAATACAATTCAACTCGGTAAAAAAGTGAAAACGGGAAGAATTTTTGTATGTTTCCTAATCATAGGCTAATATTACCTGGTCCAATTTGCCAAATCGGAAATGCTATATCCAAACATGGAATATTCAGTTCAAATATAACGTGCTAAGCTCATTTTGTGAAAATTCGTGCTTTCTGGTGCGGAAAAAGTCTACCCGAAATTTGTGTGGGAAATTTTTGGGGCGGAATTTTAGGGAGCTATATTTAAATCTGAACTGATGCCCATTTTCACCATTGGTGTTTCCAGTTGATATATAAGATATTTTGAATGATTTGAAGAAGATCTGCTAAAATATTTGGTTTATAGAGTGGAAAAAGTGAAATCGGGAGTGAAATTTGTGTGGGAGCTATATATAAATCTGAACTGATCTGACATTTGCGCCATGGCTGTTTATAGAACAAATATAAGATATTTCGGCTAATTTGGCGAGGATCTGTTAAAATATGTTGCTTCTAGAGCAGAAAAAGTCAAATCGGTAGAGAAATTTTTATGGGAGCTATATATAAATCTGAACCGATCTGACCTATTTTCACCATAGGTGTTCCTAGTTTAAATATAAGATGTTTTGCCAAATCTGCCAAATGGTTCCTAGAGCGGAAAAAGTCAAATCGGGAGCGAAATTTGTATGGGGGCTATATCTAAATCTGATCCGATTTAATCAATTTTTAACACAGATGTTTTCAGTACCATTATAAGGTAATAAAGAGTGATTTTTTTTAGGTTAGGATTTTCATGCATTAGTATTTGACAGATCACGTGGGATTTCAGACATGGTGTCAAAGAGAAAGATGCTCAGTATGCTTTGACATTTCATCATGAATCGTCTTACAAACGAACAACGCTTGCAAATTATTGAATTTTATTATCAAAATGCGTGCTCTGTTAAGAAAGTTCATTGCGCGCTTCCATTTTATGGTCAGTTTAATCGACCCACTGAAGCGGCTATTCGGGCTATTGTGACTAAATTTCGCACCAAATTTACATTGTTGGACATTAAACCACCAACACGCTTACGTAGAGTGCGAACTGAAGAAAATATCGCAGCTGTATCGGCCAGTGTTAATGATGACCACCAATTTTCGATTCGTCGCCGTTCGCACCAATTGGGTCTCTGTTACTCAAAAACGTGGAAATGCCAAAATTGGACTAAGCGGATGGACCACCTAAGACGCAGCCGCGGTCAACATTTAAATGAAATTATCTTCAAAAAGTAAATGTCATGGACCAATCTAACGTTTCAAATAAAGAACCGATGAGATTTTGCAAATTTTATGCGTTTTTTTTTTTTTTAAAGTTATCAAGCTCTTAAAAAATCACCCTTTACAAGGAAATTTGAAGCAAATCAAGTGACATATGTTGTTTCTAGAACGGAAAAAGTGAAATCGGGAGCGAAATTTGAATGGGAGCTATATATAAATCTGAACCGATCTAACACATTTTTACCACATGTGTTTCGAGTTGAAATATAAGATGTTTTACCAATTTTAAAGAAAATCTGTTGTAATATGTGGTATCTAGAGTGAAAAGAGTCAAATCGGGAGTGAAATTCGTATGGGGGCTATATCTAAATCTGAACAGATTTTCTTCAAATTAAAAAGCGTTAGTCCTTGTCCTGAAAAACTTCGTTGTGCTAAGATTCATTTGGTTCTGTCTATGGCTAAATCGATTCAAAAAGTAATTATTAGTTGATCGGTATAATTCACAATGGGTCTATCTCCCTTCCTTTTGTATTTGTTTGTGTTATAAACAAATGCACAAAGACGTAATATTCTCGTGGAGTGTATAAAACGATTTCTATCAGGACGCAATTTTTGGGCTACATAAAATCTGCATAGAGGAAGGCAGTGGTGTAGGGTATCGTATAGTAGGATCCGATCGATGTATGGACAGACGGACGGGCATTCCTCAAACAGTTTTAAGAATCGTCCAAATTATATATATCGTCCTGCTCTGTAGATAGGTCCGAGTTAAGATGTGGACGACATAAAATTTGCATTGACGAAGCAAGTGGTGTAGGGTATCGAATTGCCGACTTCGATCGACGTACGGACGGGCATGACACAAACAATTTTATGAGTCATAAAACGGATTTGGTCCAAATATACTGAGGGTTTTAAGTCCTTTCGTCTTTCATGCAATGTACAGTGGTGCTATTTAACAATTGAAAGCGTATATCGATCGATGATAAGACTATTTTCAATCGACAATTACCCTAAGCTCTCTGCCAAAAACTCTGTAATTAAGTGTGATACGTGCAAAAAAAATCTACCACATCAAACACATATCTCCACTGTTGCCTTGTATATAAGTAATACTTCTGTAGACGCTATTAAGCCTAATGTGCTGCGAAATTTTATTTTTACCGAAAAAAATTAAATTTGTAGATATGAAAACAAATTGAGTTATTTGGTTTTATGTATATGTAAACTAGTATAAGTGTTTTAAGTGATGATGTGTGCTCATAAAATATCATAGAAAATGTTTGAAAACGAAAGGAACGTTGGTTGTGCTCAGAAAAAAGAATAGCGTACAAAAGCCAACCAAATGGTAAGAAATTGTTTAGATCGCACTTAAGTGATTTGATGAATTTTAGTAATCAACCCATAAATTCTTGAGTGGAAAGTCCTCAGCATGTCCTCAAGTATCCTCTTGGCATCAAGTTCACTTGAAATGTCCAATTCCGTTTTATTAAACATTATAGTAGAATACCCTCACTCTACGGAGTATGAGGGTATATATCTTTTGGGGCAAAAAAATGTATCTCATTGAAGAACTTAGTTTAAGTTCGAAGATGTGCGAAACTGCCATGCCCCTTCCGCACCCACCCAAATTGACATAAGGTTAAAATAATACTGAGATAGAAATCAGTTTCAAATTTATATTTGAAAATGTTTTTTAAAGTTTTGCCACTACCCTTCTGGTACCGCCCACATAATTGCCCCCATCCTATATAAAATTAAATCCTATATAACTTCTATACAGGTGTTTAAAATCCACAACTGGCACAAATAGTTCGGTCATAAGTAATATACGAGTTCTTAAAAATTCGAAACAAAAGCTCGGAATTCTGTTTACAATCATTTAGCGCGAAACTAACTTTTAATGCCCTATTACACGAAATGGCGTTCGGTATTAAAACAAAAAATCGAATTCAGAAATTCACGTTAAATCTCGAATATTTTAGAGGAATTTTATAGCGTCCGCCAAATACTCTTTTTAAGCTAAAATTAAAAAATGATTTTTTTAGTATTTTCGTTTGTCATTCAGTTAACAAAGATGCTTATAACTTCTTCATCTATATATATAAAATAGTTGCGTTACTGACTGACTGACTTATCATTGACCAGCCCCATGACCAAACGGCTGAAGCTAGGGTCATGAAATTTTCAGGGTAGTTCCCAAATTTGACATAGACGTCGACTAAGAAATTCGTACTTTTAGGGGGTAAAATAGCCCAAAAAGGGATAATCATCGAACCTTCGTCCTGACTAAACGGCAGTAGCTAGACACGTGTAATTCGGTGTGTTCCTTGCACTGACCATGCAGAAGAGCTACAAATAGGGATTTTTCGAAATTTGTACTTTTAAGGGGCGAGCGGGACAAAAAGGGATAAAAATGGTACCAACTAATGTATTACAACTAGAATCGTGAAATTTGGTATGTAAATTCCTCTGACCATATAGAAACGAAGTAAAATTGGATTTTTTCGAAATGTTTACTTTTAAGGGGCGAGCGGTACAAAAAGGGATCAAAATGGTACCAACTAAAGTATTACAGCTAGAATCGTGAAATTTGGTACATATGTAAATTCCTCTCACCATATAGAAACAAAGTAAAATTAGATTTTTTCGAAATGTTTACTTTTAAGGGGCGAGCGGGACAAAAAGGGATAAAAATGGTACCAACTAATGTATTACAATTAGAATCGTGAAATTTGGTAGGTAAATTCCTCCGACCATATAGAAACGAAGTAAAATTGGATTTTTCGAAATTTGTGCTTTTAAAGGGCGAGCGGGACAAAAAGGAATAAAAATGGTACCAACTAGAGTATTACAGCTAGAATCGTGAAATTTGGTATGTAAATTCCTCTGACCATGTAGAAGCGCAGTATAATTGAATTGTTCGAAATGTGTACTTTTTGGGGGGTAGGTACAGCTATAGTCGGGAAATTTGGAGTGTAAACTGTGTGTAAAGCGCAACCTAAATGGATTTTTTGAAATTTTCTTATAGGGGGTGAGCAACAAGGGATAAAAGTAGTACCAACTAAAGTATTGAGCTATAGTCGTGAAGTGTGGCGTGCGAAGCAGCGGGTACTGCTAGTTTATCCATATAATGTTAGATATTCAAAAATTATACTAAATATTTTTTCCGACTGTTTTCTATTTTTTTATAGATTTCATGCCAACAAAAAACAATTTTAAAAAATATCAATAAATCAAACACTACATTTTTATACCCTCCACCTCCAGGATGGGGATATACTAAATATGTTATAATTTCCGGCTACGATATCAACTCAGGAAAGTATAAGCTATCGAAAAGGCCGAGGTTTGAAAAAATAAAAATATTATATTTATCTATAAAATATTTTTTTTTAATATTTGTATTTGTTTAGGTTTGGCTAAACTAAAAAATTATATTTTCCTGTAATATTTCTTCACTTCTACGAAAATCGACAGCCTCTGTGGAATGCAATCCATGGTGGAGGGTATATAAAGACCGATCTTAACTCCGTTTTTACTTGTTTCTAATTGTTTATCTATTTGTTATGCCAGCAGAATTCTTCAATTCAAACCGCTGTTTCTACATGAAAGTTCACAACATTTGTTAGTGGCTACAAATACAACTTCGAGCTTCCATTTTGATTTTAAAAATATATGTACCCAATAAATTGTTCTTGGAGAAATTGTTTAAGCTACTCGGCAACACGTGTATAGTAGACGGAAGTTATTATACGTTTTACACACGTTTTTTACTTGTTTACCTTAAGACTGAACATATCTCAAAATAAGTACTTGATATTCGTCGGAGTAAATGCCATATTCGTGCTGAAGAAAGTTCATACATTCACTTTCGATTAGTTATTTAGTTACTGCAAAAAAGTATGTACTACTAGTATCTTATCCTGCGTGTGCTTTGCAACCTAATCCTTTTTCTGAGTTTTTCATAAAAACTTCAAGCATTTGTGTGTTACTTGAACGGATGTGAGATAAATCTCTTGCTCTGTTTTCTCTATTATCTTCCATACAATGATAAGTTTGTTTACAAAGTGCCCTGTCCCAAGCATGCCTGTTTCGTATATTCCTATTTGAAGGGTATGTATCTAAAATGCTCCTTGTATTAATTATCATTCCTGGCATGTGTTCAGCCTATATTTGTTATAGCCTTACCTGACAGCATATAAAAATAAGAAAGAAAATATGTTACCTAGTGTATATAGGTCAACAGGCAAAAAAGGTTAGCCATATTAGCATTCTCAATAGACTTTTCCGTCCAGATAACATTTGTTTGTATTGTGCGAAACACTTTTATGAAAGTAAATATGTCAAATTGATAACAGCCTTGGCTGTATTAACATACAAAGGGTTGTCTAGATTATAGGGGAAGGTAAGACATATTTTTATATTTCTAAAAGAGCACAACGATAGGTGAATAAGTTATTAAACTTCTAAGGGTAGCCTATTTTAAATATTGAGGAGATTGAAGCTTGCAATCTGAGAGTCTAATGTACTCTGTCGTAAAAACTCATTGGATAATTCAGAGTAATATCCATCATTAATTCTAAATACAAGTGCAAACAGAAAGATTTCGTTGACGAAAACATAGAAATAAACGTAACATTAGCAGACAAGAAAAGATATACTATGGCAAAATAGTCGCTAAACAAATTATTAAAAACAAAATTATTAAAAAACAAATTAAAAAAACAACTGAAACAGCGTTAAGTTCGACCGGGACGAACTTTATATACCCTCCACCATGGATTGCATTCCCCAGGGGATGTCGATTTTCGTAGAAGTGCTTTAACATTACAGGAAACCAGAATAAATAAAACAAGTAAGGAAGGTTAAAGTCGGGCGTGGCCGACTATATGATACCCTACATTTAGTCATTATACCGTGTGGTGTAGGGTATAAAAAGGTCGTTACATTTGCTCTGGGTGATATACGATTCAGATATAAGAGGAGAATGTACTACAAATTTAATACTTCTATCTGTATTTGTAAGAAAACAAGTAAGGAAAGGCTAAAGTCGGGCGGGGCCGACTATATAATACCCTACACCACTCCCTGCGTATGTACCTCGCTTTGATTACTAAACCCATTTATTTCATGAGAGCAATTTTATGTAGTTCATATAAATTATACAGTACAAATTATACTATAAATTAATCTTTAGTCATATTTAACGAATATGGTTAATAATGTGGTAATTGATCCAATTATCCGACAGACAAATACAAATTATACAGTAGTAATAGGATGAATCGGACCGACATTTCAAAAGGGGGCCTATAACTACATTTTGGGCCTGGTCCAAAACATGGGCCTATATATTTCTCATTCACGGTAGGTATTCCTGGTTGAAAAGTACCATGATCTGCAAAATTTGAAGAAGATCCGATGTAAGATGTAGTTTCTAGAGCTGTAATAGATCAGAATGGGACCCCATTTGGGTTATACCAAAGTATGGACATATGGGCATCTCCCAAACAAGTAAGGAAATTCTAAAGACGGAAGGACTTTCTATCTCATTACAATTCAATTTGGTAAAAAAGTGAAATCGGGAAGGATTTTTGCATCCTGTAAATGCATGTGTTTGACAAAAAATGTTATATCGGAAAGGACATTTGTATGGGGGTATATTGAAACCTGGAACGATGTGACCCGCTTTCACCATGTATGTTTATTGGTGAAATATAATACATAAAGTTTGGCCAAAATCGGTTAAACATTCGGGAGCAACATTTGTATGAGTGCGATATCTAAATCTGAACCGATCTTACCCACTTTCACCATAGGTTGGATTATAAGATGTTGTGCCAATTTTAAAGAAAAACGGGAACAATATGTGGATTTTAGAGCGGAAAACGTCAAATCGGGAGCGACATTTGTATGTGGGCTATATCTAAATCTGTACCGATCATACCCACTTTCAGCATAGGTGTTTCTAGTTAGATTATAAGATGTTGTGCCAAATTTAAAGAAAATCGGGTGCAAGATGTGGTTTCTAGAGCGGAGGGAGCTACAGTTTTTTGTGTCTATATCTAAATCTGAACCGATCTTACCCAGTTTCAGCATAGGTGTTTCTGGTTCGATTATAAAATGTTGTGCCAAATTTAAAGAAACTCGGGTACATTATGTGGTTTCTAAAGCGGAAAAAGTGAAATCGGGAGCGACATTTGTATTGGGGCTATATCTAAATCTGAACCGATCTTACCCAATTTTTGCATACGTGTTTCTAGTTCGATTATAAGATGTTCTGCAAAATTTAAAGAAAATCGGGAACACTATGTCGTATCTAGGGCGGAAAATGTCAAATCGGGAGCGACATTAGTATGGGGGCTATATCTAAATCTGACCCGATCTTACCCAATTTTTGGATACGTGTTTCTAGTTCGATTATAAGATGTTCTGCAAAATTTAAAGAAAATCGGGTACAATATGTCGTATCTAGGGCGGAAAATGTCAAATCGGGAGCGATATTAGTATGGGGGCTATATCTAAATCTGAACCGATCTTACCCAATTTTTGCATACGTGTTTCTAGTTCGATTATAAGATGTTCTGCAAAATTTAAAGAAAATCGGGTACAATATGTCGTATCTAGGGCGGAAAATGTAAAATCGGGAGCGACATTAGTATGGGGGCTATATCTAAATCTGAACCGATCTTACGAAATTTTTGCATACGTGTTTCTAGTTCGATTATAAGATGTTCTGCAAAATTTAAAGAAAATCATGTACAATATGTGGTTTCTAAAGCGGAAAAAGTGAAATCGGGAGCGACATTTGTATTGGGGCTATATCTAAATCTGAATCGATCTTACCCAATTTTTCCATACGTGTTTCTAGTTCGATTATAAGATGTTATGCCAAATTTAAAGAAAATCGGGTACAATATGTCGTTTCTAGAGCGGAAAATGTCAAATCGGGAGCGACATTTGTATGGGGGCTATATCTAAATCTGAACCGATCTTACCCAGTTTTTGCGTACGTGTTTCTAGTTGGATTATAAGATGTTCTGCAAAATTTAAAGAAAATCGGGTACAACATGTCGTTTCTAGAGCGGAAAATGTCAAATCGGGAGCGACATTTGTATGGGGGCTATATCTAAATCTGAACCGATCTTACCCAGTTTTTGCATACGTGTTTCTAGTTGGAGTATAAGATGTTCTGCAAAATTTAAAGAAAATCGGGTACAACATGTCGTTTCTAGAGCGGAAAATGTCAAATCGGGAGCGACATTTGTATGGGAGCTATATCTAAATCTGAACCGATTTCCTCCAAATTCAATACCGATGGTCCTTGGCCAGAAAAAAATAACTTCTGCCAAGTTTCATGACAATCGGACAACAATTGCGACCTGTAGAGTGCGAACAAGCTTAGATGGACAGCAGACGGACGGACGGACGGACGGACGGACAGACAGACATCGTTAAATCGACTCAGCTGGTGATTCTAAGCCGATCGGTAGACTTAAAGGTGGGTCTAGCTCGATTATTTCTTGGTGTTACAAACATTTGGCGCGAAACTAACTTATAATACCCTAGACCACGAAGTGGTGTAGGGTATAATTAGAACACAAACTTTGGGGGTTATATATAAATCTGAACCGATCTGACCCATTTTTAGCATAGGTGTTCTACTTGAAATATATATAAGACGCTTTCCCAAATTTGATGGAAATCTGTTAAATATGTGATTTATAGAGCGGAAATAATCAATTCGGTGGAGAAATTTGTATTAGATATATATATCTTTTTGGCAAACCTGGTGTAAACAGCTGACGCACGTTTCGTGTTTTGTTTCGCTGTCAAACATCTTAAGTTTGGTCTATAATTTAACCATGAATCGTCTTACAAACGAACAACGCTTGCAAATTATTGAATTTTATTATCAAAATGCGTGCTCCGTTAAGAAAGTTCATCTCGCGCTTCCATTTTATGGTCAGTTTAATCGACCCACTGAAGCGGCTATTCGGGCTATTGTGACTAAATTTCGCACCAAATTTACATTGTTGGACATTAAACCACCAACACGCTTACATAGAGTGCGAACTGAAGAAAATATCGCAGCTGTATCGGCCAGTATTAATGATGACCATCAATTATCGATTCGTCGCCGTTCGCAGCAATTGGGCCTCAGTTACTCAAAAACGTGGAAATGCCAAAATTGGACTAAGCGGATGGACCATTTGAGGCGCAGTCAAGGTCAACATTTGCATGAAATAATCTTCAAACATTAAATTATATGAACCGTACTATCGATTCAAATAAAGATTTCACGCATTTTTCTGATTTTTTTTTTTGAAAAACTTTCCTCTAGCTTTTAAAAAAATCACCCTTTATAAATCTAAACCGATCTGGCCTATTTTTACCAGAGCTATTTCTGGTTAAAAAAAATATGGCGTTGATAAATTTGAAGAAAATCTGATGAAATATGTGGTTTCTAGAGCGTAAAGGGTAAAGTCGGGAGCAAAATTTGTATGGAAGCTATGTCTAAATCTGAACCGATTTGCTTCAAATTAAATAGCCTTCGTCCTTATCCCATAATACTTCGTTGTGCAAAGTTTCATTTAGTTCTAGCCACAATTACGACCTGTACTTTGACTATACGAATGGATGGACAGACGGACGGATGGACATTGCTAAATCGACTCAAAAAGTGATTCTAAGTCGATCGGTATAATAAACGATGGGTCAATCGCGTTTCCTTTTGGGCGTTACAAACAAATGCACAAAGTCATTATACCCCGTGGTGTAGGGTATAAATATTAAAAAAATTATAAATAAATATTATATTTTTATACCCACCACCTCCAGGATGGGTGTATAATAACCTTATCATTCCGTTTGTAACCCCTTGAAATATCGACCTGAGACCATATAAAGTATATATATTCTTGATCGTCATATATTCTTCATCCTAAGACGATCTAGCCATGTCCGTCCGTCCGTCTGTTGAAAGCACGATAGCATCTAAAGGAAAGGTGCTAGGACGTCCAAATTTTCCATAAATGTGTCTTATAGTCGTAGATCGGTTTGTATTGAAACTGGGCGAAATCGGCCACAAGGACTAAAAATACCCATAATAACCCCTAATATTTTAGAGTATTTAAGCGTGTTTTTTCAATCTATCTTACTTGATATTGGGTATGCATATTCCCCATATAACAAAAAAGTACACCATAAAGTGATTCTATTCGTAGAGAGTGAAATGGGCAAAAAGGGATAAAAATGGTACGTATCAAACGACAACAACTAGAAACACGAAATACGGTGTGCACATTTCTCTACTTGAGTAGATACATAAAACAAAAGTATTTTTCCAAATTCGGGCGTAAAAAGGGAATAGAGGGATAAAAATTGTACCAACCAAACGGCAGATTCTAGAATATTGCAATTCGGTGTATACATTCCTCTGATTTGCGTAGACACATAAAATAAATGTATTTTTCGAAATTCGTACTTTTGGGGTTAAAATGGAAAAAGGGAATAAAAATAGTACCAACCAAATGACAGCATCTAACATCATGAAATTCGGAGTATACATTCCTCTTTCTTCTTAGACACTAAAAATAAAAGATTTGTTCCAAATTCGTACTTTCAATGGATACACTGGGTACAGAGGGATAAAAATAGTACCAACTAAACGGCTACAGCTAGAATGAAGAATTTCGTTGTACACATCCGTAGACACGTTAAATAAATTTTTACTTTTGGAATTAAAATAGAATGGAAATACAACCAACTGTAGCATACACTATCAACCAATATTTATGGTATTTAAGTTTTTTTGAAAACATAAATATACGATTATTTATTTTTTTAATTGACTTGCAATATTATTTTGATTTATATAGTGTAAACGCAGTGGTAGTCTTGCCTTATAAGGAAAATATATTCCCTGTAATATCACTGCACGAAAATCGACCGCCTCTGTGGAATGCAATCCATGTTGGAGGGTATATATATATATAATATATGTTGGGCAGAGCAAAATATGTTGTACTTCAAGTCGTTATGCCTTTCGGTACAAATTGATGGCCGACAACAGGTTTATATTTTGGACAACTGTAAGCATATGTATGAGCTGCTTTATACCCTACATATTTGTACATCTTTTTGTTCATTTGTTTGTAACATCCTTTCCTAGTCGATGCCCCTCGGTCTATCCTTATGCCTTTCTCGCATTTCCCTTCTTCGGTGAACTTTTAGTTTGACAATTTATTAATTTTTAATTTCTTTTTATCTAGTATGTTTCAATATCACTTTAATGTAAAGAATTTTGTTTCGCCTTTGTATATATGGGGCGTGTTTTACCTTATTTAATTTGGCTAATGGAGGATTGTAAAAAATCGCATTCAATTATGACAATTGTACCATTTATCAATTTTTGATTTTTTTATTCCTCAGCCATGAGCTTGGCGGGTTGATGAACTCATTATTGTGACAATACTTCAGAACTCAAAGATATAAATTTATATACGATAAAGCCCAAATATCACAGGAAGAGACAGTCAATATACGTGCTGACTACTTTGAGTTTACTGAAGTGAAAAATGATATCTTCAATTATATTTAAGGTCGTTTAAAATTTTTCGGTCATGTTCATCCACAAATAAAACGTAACAGAAGTGCGATAAACGTGGCTAAAATCTAGGCCAGATAACTTTTCGTCATTCATTTAAGTGGCATTTAACCTTGAGGTAGCTCAATTATTGCAGGTTTTGCCCACCTCTGACCTAAAATGTCTCATTCTAGACATATAAATTATACATCTTATATTACTTTTGTTTTTTCTTTTGCACCACCATCACAGACTGAATCCCATGATAGAAATCTATCACGTTCCCATGGTTGTGTTTCATTTTATCACTTATTAATTTTCTTCACTTTTCACTTGATTTTCCCACATTCCACCTATAATGGGAGCAACACATTCCGATATGACTTTTATTAAATTCTTCAATTTAGATGGCTTTATAGAAATGTTATTTATCTTGAATTAATATTTGGTGAAGAAAATAAGTACGCTGTGTCTTAAGTGGTTTTTCGTTAATTTTTTTTCATATTTTAGATTTTCTTTCTAATCAGTGGATGGGTAAGTGTCTGAAATTAGGTCTGTGTATTTTCACATGACTGCTCCTGATTGCATTTGAAGGAAAATAATTTGATTTCGTTTAATGGAAATACGTTCACCATGTTTTTCGGCAGGTAATTTTATAATTCCAAGAAATGGCAAAACAATATTTACAAAATAATTTTCACGAAATGGATTTTTTTGTGCCATATACAGACATATAGACCCATGACAAGCCAAAAGCGTTAAATACGGAGTGCAGTCCACAGTATTACAGACATTGAAGAGGCTGTCGACTTTACGTAGAAATGCATTAACATCTACGCAATCAGAGGAATGTATACAGAAAATTACAACATTAGGAATAGAAAAAACGAAATCGGGTTTCAGTTAAAAAATAATTAAAATCAGCCGGTAGAGATGTTCAATCAATGTGTTAACTAATTGTTATTTCAATTATTCAATTGGTGTTCATTTGTTTTGGTTTATGTAATGTTTGAGTCTAATAGTAAAATAGGCGAGGAAAGGCTAAAGTCGGGTGGGCCGAGAGAGTATCATATAGCCGCCATTAGAATTCAATTCGGTGAGGTTTTTGGCATGAGAGCTATATCATAGGCAGATGAGACCTACTTTCACAATGTAAGTTTCCAGGTGAAATATAACGTGTTCTGATTGTATGGTAGTTATATATAAATCTGAACCAATTTGATCCATTTTCACTATAGATGTTTCTAGTTAAAATATAAGATGTTGTGCCAAATTTGATCAAAATCGGGATTGAAAATTGTATAGGAGCTATATTAATGGATTTGACCCATATTCATCACGAATATTGGTAATTGAAATAAACCCCCGTCGCGGATAACAATCATGACCCGATGCGGGGGCTTGAGGGCAGCTCTTTCGGTCACCGTCCTCAGAAAAAATATCGGAGAAGACTTTTCAATAAGGCGAAAAGAGAAATCACAGCACAAAGTTGGAACGAATATCATGAAGTCTTCAACAATTTGAAAAAGCGAAAGGGAAATCCTGTATGAACTTCTGTGAGGAATTGGAAAGCACAAGTGATGCGTTTCGACTTCGCAAAGTATTATCCTACGATCCAGTCGCTCCAGGATTTCTAACAAGGAACGATGGTTCGTTCACCGAAAATAACCAAGAAACTTTACAACTTTTGATAGAACTAACTTCCCAGAATACCAGTAGGAACTTGGCGACACGAATGTCTCCACAAATCCCTTACCTGGCACCACGGACGAGCTCATAACGTTCATTCCATATCAAACCGAACGATTTTCGTAACAAAAATACGACCACGACTACGATTTTAACGATTTTTGTAAAAAAACCGAAATTTTTTTTTAAAATATATGACCCATTGAATATTGCGAAAATCAAAAAAAAAAACTTGCCGAGGTATGAACATTGAAAATGGTGCAGCGAGAAAACGCGTGGGCACAATTCAAAGAATGATAGCTTATTTTAAAGGTAATTACAAGTACTTTTCACCGGCGTTCTTGGCTATTGAATGCTACTGTCAATAATTTTGTGTATTTCTGATTTTTCTTCTTCTTTTGTATATATGTTTAATATATATATATTTAAACAAACCCTAAAAATTTCAGCTTTGAGAAATAACGGGTTGTATTTTTAAAAAAACGTGTACTAAATGTAGTCGCCCGAAAAAAAAATCCGCGAATTTAGAGAATTATATTTTTTGGGTGGTTTTCTTTGAATGCGACAGCTTAATTAACATAAAATTTTGTTACATGTATGTATGTATGTATGTTTATTGAAATATTTATTAATTTTTTCCTGTTTTACCCACAAATAAATAATTGTATCTCCCTGAATAAATTTAGATGGTTATATAGAAATGTTATTTATCTTGAATTAATATTTGGTGAAGAAAATAAGTACGCTGTGTCTTAAGTGGTTTTTCGTTAATTTTTTTTCATATTTTAGATTTTCTTTCTAATCAGTGGATGGGTAAGTGTCTGAAATTAGGTCTGTGTATTTTCACATGACTGCTCCTGATTGCATTTGAAGGGAAATAATTTGATTTCGTTTAATGGAAATACGTTCACCATGTTTTTCGGCAGGTAATTTTATAATTCCAAGAAATGGCAAAACAATATTTACAAAATAATTTTCACGAAATGGATTTTTTTGTGCCATATACAGACATATAGACCCATGACAAGCCAAAAGCGTTAAATACGGAGTGCAGTCCACAGTATTACAGACATTGAAGAGGCTGTCGACTTTACGTAGAAATGCATTAACATCTACGCAATCAGAGGAATGTATACAGAAAATTACAACATTAGGAATAGAAAAAACGAAATCGGGTTTCAGTTAAAAAATAATTAAAATCAGCCGGTAGAGATGTTCAATCAATGTGTTAACTAATTGTTATTTCAATTATTCAATTGGTGTTCATTTGTTTTGGTTTATGTAATGTTTGAGTCTAATAGTAAAATAGGCGAGGAAAGGCTAAAGTCGGGTGGGCCGAGAGAGTATCATTTAGCCGCCATTAGAATTCAATTCGGTGAGGTTTTTGGCATGAGAGCTATATCATAGGCAGATGAGACCTACTTTCACAATGTAAGTTTCCAGGTGAAATATAACGTGTTCTGATTGTATGGTAGTTATATATAAATCTGAACCAATTTGATCCATTTTCACTATAGATGTTTCTAGTTAAAATATAAGATGTTGTGCCAAATTTGATCAAAATCGGGATTGAAAATTGTATAGGAGCTATATTAATGGATTTGACCCATATTCATCACGAATATTGGTAATTGAAATAAACCCCCGTCGCGGATAACAATCATGACCCGATGCGGGGGCTTGAGGGCAGCTCTTTCGGTCACCGTCCTCAGAAAAAATATCGGAGAAGACTTTTCAATAAGGCGAAAAGAGAAATCACAGCACAAAGTTGGAACGAATATCATGAAGTCTTCAACAATTTGAAAAAGCGAAAGGGAAATCCTGTATGAACTTCTGTGAGGAATTGGAAAGCACAAGTGATGCGTTTCGACTTCGCAAAGTATTATCCTACGATCCAGTCGCTCCAGGATTTCTAACAAGGAACGATGGTTCGTTCACCGAAAATAACCAAGAAACTTTACAACTTTTGATAGAACTAACTTCCCAGAATACCAGTAGGAACTTGGCGACACGAATGTCTCCACAAATCCCTTACCTGGCACCACGGACGAGCTCATAACGTTCATTCCATATCAAACCGAACGATTTTCGTAACAAAAATACGACCACGACTACGATTTTAACGATTTTTGTAAAAAAACCGAATTTTTTTTTTAAAATATATGACCCATTGAATATTGCGAAAATCAAAAAAAAAAAACTTGCCGAGGTATGAACATTGAAAATGGTGCAGCGAGAAAACGCGTGGGCACAATTCAAAGAATGATAGCTTATTTTAAAGGTAATTACAAGTACTTTTCACCGGCGTTCTTGGCTATTGAATGCTACTGTCAATAATTTTGTGTATTTCTGATTTTTCTTCTTCTTTTGTATATATGTTTAATATATATATATTTAAACAAACCCTAAAAATTTCAGCTTTGAGAAATAACGGGTTGTATTTTTAAAAAAACGTGTACTAAATGTAGTCGCCTGAAAAAAAAATCCGCGAATTTAGAGAATTATATTTTTTGGGTGGTTTTCTTTGAATGCGACAGCTTAATTAACATAAAATTTTGTTACATGTATGTATGTATGTATGTTTATTGAAATATTTATTAATTTTTTCCTGTTTTACCCACAAATAAATAATTGTATCTCCCTGAATAAATTTATCACATAATTTTTGGTCACACCAGTGTTTTTATACCTACACCACTTCGTGAACTAGGGTATTATAAGTTAGTTTCGCGCCAAATGTTTGTAACACCTAGAAATAATCGAGCTAGACCCACCTTTAAGTATACCGATCAGCTTAGAATCACCAGCTGAGTCGATTTAACGATGTCTGTCTGTCCGTCCGTCTGCTGTCCATCTAAGCTTGTTCGCACTCTACAGGTCGCAATTGTTGTCCGATTTCATGAAACTTGGCAGAAGTTACTTTTTCTGGCCAAGGGCTATCGGTATTGAATTTGGAGGAAATCGGTTCAGATTTAGATATAGCCCCCATACAAATGTAGCTCCCGATTTGACTTTTTCCGGTTTAGAAACCACATATTGTACCTGATTTTCTTTAAAATTGGCACAACATTTTATAATCGAACTAGAAACAGCTATGCTGAAAGTGGGTAAGATCGGTTCAGATTTAGAAATAGCCCCCATAAAAATGTCGATTTGACTTTTTCCGCTCTAAAATCCAAATATTGTACCCGTTTTTCTTTAAAATGGGCAAAATATCTTATAATCTAACTTAAAACACCTATGGTGAAAGTGGGTATGATCGGTTCAGATTTAGATATAGCCCCCATACAAATGTCACTCCCGATTTGACTTTTTCCGCTCTAAAATCCACATATTGTACCCGTTTTTCTTTAAAATGGGCAAAACATCTTAAAATCTAACTTAAAACACCTATGGTGAAAGCGGGTTAGATCGGTTCAGATTTAGATATAGCCCCTATACAAATGTTGCTCCCGATTTCACTTTTTCCGCTCTAAAAACCACATATTGTACTCCTTCAAGCTGAAATTTTTAGGGTTGTTTAGAATCGATCAGGGCATATGCCTATATTTTTTCTGAATTTTTAGGTTGGTGTTTTCATAGTGAAAAATACAAAAGGAGAAGAAAAATCAGAAATACACAAAATTGTTGACAGTAGCAGTCAATATCGCCGGCGAAAAGTACTTGTAATTACCTTTAAAATAAGCTATCATTCTTTGAATTGTGCCCACGCGTTTTCTCACTGCACCATTTTCAATGTTCATACTTCCGCAAGTTTTTCTTGATTTTCGCAATATTCAATTGTCATATATTTAAAAAAAAAATTTCGTTTTTTTGTGTCTTCTACGAATCAAATATTTTATAAAGTTTAGTTATCGTACAAAGTTTCAACGAAATCGGAAATGGTGATGTAAAAATGTGTTCGGTTTGACATGGAATGATCGATAAGTAGTATTATCGACGATCGATACGCACCTTTCCACCGCTTAAATCAGCAGGTCCAGACGGAATCATCCAAGCACTATTGCACGATTCCCTAGATATAATCCTGCCTTGACTCAAGAATATCTTCACTTCCAGACGGAATCATCCCAGCACTATTGCACGAATCCCTAGATGTAATACTGCCTTAGCTCAAGAATATCTTCACTGCAAGCCTGGCTCGGTCACAAATATCTAAAATGTGGAGGGCAGTCAAAGTGGTATTTATCCTCGAGTCGGGAAATATACACAATAATACGATAAAAGACTACAGGCCAATCAGTCTATCATCGTATTTACTTAAAACTTTGGAAATACTACTTGATCTGCACGGTAGAGAGAAATTGACGCATAACAACTTCAGCGGGGCACAAAACTCGTACCTCAAACGTAGGTCAGTGGAGACAGGCCTTCCTGAGGTGGCATTGAAGACTCTCTACAACACAAAGAATATACCTTGCCAGCCTTTCTAGATGTGGAAGGGGCTTTCAATAACGTAAAAATACAATTGATCATTGTCGCTCTAAACCGCATAGGGATACACCCTGGAATAACTCCCTGGCTTAAATAGGGAGAGGCTACAGTTGCCCAAGGAAGCGAAATAAATAGGCATAATCTCCGACTCCAAACTCTACTGGAAAAGGAATACCGAGGAAAGAAAGCTCTCTGTGCTTTCTATAGCTGTAAGAAAATGTTCGGGAAAATATGGGGTCTTAACCCTAAAATGATATATGAGGCATTGGTATGGTGGAAAACTGTAAACAAGAAATCTTACCTATCCAACCTTGCAAAAATCCAGAGACTGGTCAGTGCCGGCATCACAGGAGCGATGAGGTCGGCTCCACAAGCTGGATTGGAAGCGATACTTAACTTGACACCCATAGATATCTTCTTGAGGAAATGCGCAGCTAAAGTTGCTCTGCGGCTAAGGGAACTTGGCGTTCCAAAGAGCAACATGCATGGACACAGCTATATCCTAAACGAAACTGATATTGATGACGAAATCGCAATCTTCACTGCCGGTTCCAAGATGGAGTCGGGCACCGGGTCAGGCGTTTTCTCTGATCAGCTAAACCTTGAAGTTCCAGTAAGACTGTCACCAAGATGCATTGCTTTTCAGGCAGAAGTGCACGCCATAAATAAAACATCAAAAATGGTCTTTGAGAGGAATTCTCCCCTTAATTCTCAAAATGTATGTGGACAGTATGGCGGCACTCAAAGCCCTGAATTCAACACTCATCAAATCAAGATGTGTTAGAAACTGTATAAACTCAATCACCAAAATCCAAACTCATGACATCACGCTAACTTGGGTAACAGGTTATAACAATATACTTGCTAACGAAAAAGGGGATGAATGTGCCAGAAAAGGCTCGGAGGAAGTGAACACACCAGAAACCCATTTGTCAACCCTTTCGACCTAACCTAACCTAAAGATAGAAAAGGAATTAATAAAATAGTTTGTAACTGCTGATGGCAATCTTAGGCTAGTGATCAGTAATGAAAATGGGAGTTCAAATCAAAATGCATATCGTGCACTTCAGAAGAAAATCATCTTCAGTGATGAGGCACATTTTCACCTCAGTGGATTCGTCAATAAGCAGAATTGCCGCATTTGGGCGAATGATAACCCAAGAGTGATTGTCGAAAAACCAATGCACCCACAAAGATTGACTGTTTGGTGCGGTTTATGGGCTGGCGGCATCATCGGGCAGTATTTTTTCCAAAATGAGTCCGGTCAGGCAGTTACTGTGAAGGTCTACGCTATCGTAAGATGATAACGAACTTTTTATGGCCCGAATTGGAAGATATGAACTTCTTTCTTCGGGGTTATTTGAAAGAAAATGTGTACGACGATAAGCCAGCAACAATTCAAGAGCTAAAGGAAAGAAAGAAATGACAATAATTTCCTAAATAATTTGTGTTTTATTAAAAATCAACATCGGCGCTTAAAATTTACCACCTAAAGGGTGGCAAATTGGTTTGCACAATTTTTCCATTTGTGTTTCTTATTTTCCCTATGCTCTCGAATATTTTATAATTGGAAATTAAAACTTCTAAATGCAAAGTTGATTTCAAATCGGATCAAAAATGAACAAGTAAGAAGGCGTTAAGTTCGGCCGGGCCGAATCTTATATACCCTCCACCACGGAGTGCATTCGACAGTATTACCAGCAGATTAAAGGATGTCGACTTTACATAGAAATACAATACCATATAACGAAAATTGTGATATTTTTATGCACATTACTATATGTGTTTACTATTTCAAACTATAATGTATACTTATGCGCACTGTTTAAAGTCGACTACTATATATAAATAAAATGCTGTAATTGTGAAAGTTAACATGCCTAAATATTAGGCGATTGTCAGTCGCCATTAGAAAGAAGCATTTTCAGATACAGACAAATTGATAAGAAAAGTATAAATTTTAAAGATATCCCCATTCGCCCCGACCAAATGTACAAATTTCGAAAAACCCCTTTTTTCGAGTCTTCATTGTCATAATGTATACACCGAATTGCATGGTATCAACTTCAGCGGTGTGGAAAGTACCATTATCCCTCTTTTTCAATTATATCCCTTAAAAGTACGAATTTCGAAAAATCTCTCCATTTTACGTGTCTACGAATTATTGGGACGTACACACCGAATTTCATGATTCTAGCTGTTGTCATATCATTGGTACTATATTTTATCCCATTTCGCAATCTAAAACTTTTATTTTCTTTGTGTTGCTTCCAAGCTGCAAGAGGAATGTCCGCAACAAATTTTAACTGTATGAAAATCAGAAATTTAATTAATAAGCCAAGGCTACCAATATTTGTATACTATGTATATATTTAATGGAAATAATACTTCAATTCATAAAGTAAATATAAGGCAGCAATCATAAATACCCTAAATATTGGGGGACAAAGAGTGTATGTATAGAATTCCATGATTCTATCAGTGGTCATTTTGTTGGCACCATTTTTATCCTCTTTTTCCAATTTTGCCCCCTCAAGAGTGCGACTATCTAAAATCTCTTTATTTTACGTATCTACATAATTAGAGGGATGTACACACCGAATTTCATCATTCTAGCTGTATTCGTTTAGTTGGTACTATTTTTATCCCCTGTATCCATTGTATCCATTGAAAGTGCGAATTTGGAAAAAACGTTTAATTTTTCGTGTCTACGCAGTCAGAGGAATGTATACTCCGAATTTTATGATTTTAGCTGCCGTCATTTGGTAGCTACTATTTTTATCCCCTTTTTCCATTTGCACCCCAAAAAGTACGAATTTTGGAAAGTTATTTTATTTTACGTGTCTACGCAATCAGAGGAATATATACAACGAATTTCATTATTCTAGGTGCAGTCGTTAGGTTGGTACTATTTTTATCCCTCTATCTCCAATTAACCCCTTAAAAGTACGAATTTAGAAAAAATAATTTTATATTATGTATCTACTCTGTTAGAGGAATATACACGCCAAAGTTCGGGTTTCTATCTGTTGTCGTTTGATAGGTACAATTTTTATCCCTTTTTGTCCCATTTTGCCCCCTATAAATAAAAAACACTCTATGGTGTCCTTTTATGCTATAAAGGGAAGGCGCATTGCAAATATCAAGTAAATACAAGCTAACAAGTTCAAAAAACAGGCTGAAATACTCTAAATATTAGGGGTATTTTCAGTCCTTGTGAGGGAACAATTTTTACCTCTGGGACGATTTCGCCCACTTTCAATCCCAACCGATCTACAACCATAAGACACATTTAGGAAAAATTTGATCCTCCTAGCTCATTTCGTTCGGCCGCTATTTTGCTTTCAACAGACATGGCTATATCGTCTTAGAATTTTACCACGACCCAGAATATATATACTTTATGGGGTCTCCGATGAATATTTCAAGGTGTTACAAACGGAATGACAAAGTGAATATACCCCCATCCTGGAGGTGGAGGGTATAAAATTATGCAAAAAATCCGAGGTCTAGTCGCTAGCTCCGTTAGAGTTAACCAGAAGATATTGATTTAAAATTCCACACGAACTGATATGGAAGTAGGATATTGTCCCGGCGCAACACTATTTTACACCAATATTTTATAGAAAGTAAAGGGTGATTTTTTAAGAGCTTGATAACTTTTTTTTTAAAAAAACCCATAAAATTTGCAAAATCTCATCGGTTCTTTATTTGAAACGTTAGGTTGGTCCATGACATTTACTTTTTGAAGATAATTTCATTTAAATGTTGACCGCGGCTGCGTCTTAGGTGGTCCATCCGCTTAGTCCAATTTTGGCATTTCCACGTTTTTGAGTAACAGAGACCCAATTGGTGCGAACGGCGACGAATCGAAAATTGGTGGTCATCATTAACACTGGCCGATACAGCTGCGATATTTTCTTCAGTTCGCACTCTACGTAAGCGTGTTGGTGGTTTAATGTCCAACAATGTAAATTTGGTGCGAAATTTAGTCACAATAGCCCGAATAGCCGCTTCAGTGGGTCGATTAAACTGACCATAAAATGGAAGCGCGCAATGAACTTTCTTAACAGAGCACGCATTTTGATAATAAAATTCAATAATTTGCAAGCGTTGTTCGTTTGTAAGACGATTCATGATGAAATGTCAAAGCATACTGAGCATCTTTCTCTTTGACACCATGTCTGAAATCCCACGTGATCTGTCAAATACTAATGCATGAAAATCCTAACCTCAAAAAAATCACTCTATACATTTATTTACAGATGTTATGGTGACATTTTTCATTTAGCTGCACCTACCAATATCATGATTATAATATGAATTAATATTTTACTTTTCGTTTTATTTTCACCTTGAATAAATACGAAGCATAACAAACAAATTTTGAGTTTACTTGCGAAAAAAAATCATAAAATATAACAAATATTTTTTAAAAGGCTGTGGGAGGCTATAGCCCTCCAGTCTGAAGTGGCATTTATATTCGGATATTGCAAAATATCCACTAATGTGGTCCATATCCACTCTATAGATGTTCTTAAATAGAAAAGAGTGTGATATGACAAATATAATAGTGTGCGAAGAGTATACATTCTGTGCTTTCCTAGTATTGTCTAGTGTTTACGTTTTTTGCTTCCCTTCCACCATCCTAGGCCTCCCAATTGCTTTAGTCGTCCCATGTTTATAATTACTTAAAAGACTTTAATAATTTACAATTTTATATTATATTTCTTTTCATTTTCAGGATTGTGTGTTTCGGGGTTTTTTTTGTTTGATAAATAAAACTAAATCTAACAAACAAATCGAAAACTTAAACTTTGTCCATGTTTCCATGAAGATAAAAGAGGCTTACGCTTACAGCTAAAAACTTTTCATCCAGAAGTAACAAAACTACAGCAACAACAACAATGACAACCATGACAATATCCAAGTACTTATATGGGAAAAGGATAAACGATACCGCAGGTGGCGGAAATAGTAACAAAGGTATTTAGACTAGAACTACCACGACAATGGAAACTTATGTGGCAGTGGCCACTAATGTCAACTTGACTGACAAAACAAGGTGATAACTTCGCAAAGGGCAAATACTACATGAAAGAAAAACGAAATGGAATTAAACTTAAGCATCAACATCATCTCCAGTAGAATAAGTGTTAGTTTAGGTTACTGAGACGACAAGTAGAGCAAAGCAACAACGCCTAAGCTCAACAAAGCCTGACAACTTTAAAACGACTCTGAAACTGAAGCCACATCATCTTGGAGCTTAATATGAACGGTTAATGGACAGGAGCAAGAACACTCTACAAAATAAATCTTGCTTCGCAGTGTTAATTGAAAAAAAAAAATCAGCCTCAGTGAATTGTCTGCGGTTGTATGCCTGTGTAAAAGGTGGCACAGATTTTCATGGCGGCCACATTCATGGTAGGAAATATACAGCTTTAAATGCTATAGAAATTGAAGAAAAGGCTATTAAGTTTAAAGAATACAGATAAAATGATCAAATTCAAAATTCTAAGGATTAGTCAGGGCACTACGTTGGGGGGTTAAATGGGGAAAAGGGACAGAAATGGTACAAACAACACGACTGAAGATAGAATCATTAAATTTGGTGTGTACATTTCTCTTACAGCGTAGAGATCAGATATGAAGTGCGTTTTTCGAAATACGTACTTTTAAGGGTTAAAATGGGGTAAAAAATGATAAAAATGATACCACCGCAGTGACCAAACGGTTGGGCCTAGAATCTTGAAATATGGTACAAAAATTCTTCTTATAAAGAGTGATTTTTTTGAGGTTAGGATTTTCATGCATTAGTATTTGACAGATCACGTGGGATTTCAGACATGGTGTCAAAGAGAAAGATGCTCAGTATGCTTTGACATTTCATCATGAATAGACTTACTAACGAGCAACGCTTGCAAATCATTGAATTTTATTACCAAAATCAGTGTTCGGTTCGAAATGTGTTTCGCGCTTTACGTCCGATTTATGGTCTACATAATCGACCAAGTGAGCAAACAATTAATGCGATTCCAAGTTTCGCACTCAGTTTACTTTATTGGACATTAAACCAACCACACGAATGCGTACAGTGCGTACAGAAGAGAATATTGCGTCTGTTTCTGAGAGTGTTGCTGAAGACCGTGAAATGTCGATTCGTCGCCGTTCGCAGCAATTGGGTTTGTGTTATTCGACCACATGGAAGATTTTACGCAAAGATCTTGGTATAAAACCGTATAAAATACAGCTCGTGCAAGAACTGAAGCCAAACGATCTGCCACAACGTCGAATTTTCAGTGAATGGGCCCTAGAAAAGTTGGCAGAAAATCCGCTTTTTTATCGACAAATTTTGTTCAGCGATGAGGCTCATTTCTGGTTGAATGGCTACGTAAATAAACAAAATTGCCGCATTTGGAGTGAAGAGCAACCAGAAGCCGTTCAAGAACTGCCCATGCATCCCGAAAAATGCACTGTTTGGTGTGGTTTGTACGCTGGTGGAATCATTGGACCGTATTTTTTCAAAGATGCTGTTGGACGCAACGTTACGGTGAATGGCGATCGCTATCGTTCGATGCTAACAAACTTTTTGTTGCCAAAAATGGAAGAACTGAACTTGGTTGACATGTGGTTTCAACAAGATGGCGCTACATGCCACACAGCTCGCGATTCTATGGCCATTTTGAGGGAAAACTTCGGAGAACAATTCATCTCAAGAAATGGACCGGTAAGTTGGCCACCAAGATCATGCGATTTGACGCCTTTAGACTATTTTTTGTGGGGCTACGTCAAGTCTAAAGTCTACAGAAATAAGCCAGCAACTATTCCAGCTTTGGAAGACAACATTTCCGAAGAAATTCGGGCTATTCCGGCCGAAATGCTCGAAAAAGTTGCCCAAAATTGGACTTTCCGAATGGACCACCTAAGATGCAGCCGCGGTCAACATTTAAATGAAATTATCTTCAAAAAGTAAATGTCATGGACCAATCTAACGTTTCAAATAAAGAACCGATGAGATTTTGCAAATTTTATGCGTTTTTTTTTTAAAAAAAGTTATCAAGCTCTTAAAAAATCACTTCAACGCGCCCAAGAAAATATTTTTCAAAATTCATACTTTTTGGGGGTGATTTCGTGTAAAAAGGGATAAAAATAGCACCACCGCAAGGACCAACGGCTGGGCCTAGAATCTTGAAATTTAACGCGCCCAAGAAAATATTTTCCAAAATTCGTACTTTTTGGGGATGAAATCTGGTAAAAAGGGATAAAAATAGTGCAAATAAAATGGATGGTGCTGGAACCATAAAATTCGGTGTGTACATCCCTCAAAATGCTTAGAATCGCAAAAAATGAAATTTTCGAAATTTGTACTTTTAAAGGGAAAAGGGGATAAAAAGGTACCAACAACACGGACGCTACAATAATGAAATTCGGTGTATATATTCGATTTACAGGGCAGATCACTGATAAGAAGGAATTTTTCGAAATTTGTACTTTTATGGGATTAAATGGGATACAAACAGCCCAGACCAAACAACTGGGCCTAGAATCATGAAATTCGGAACGGGCATTACATTACAGCACGAATGCGGGTAAGAAAACAATTTTTCAAAATTGCGTACTTTTTGTGAGTGAAACTGGGTAGAAAGGGATACAAAATGGTACCAATCAAACAGACGGAGCTGGAATCATGAAATTCGGCGTGTATATCCCTGAAAATGCTTACAAACGCAAATTGGAGGAATTGTTCGAAATACGAAAAGGGCAAAACGAGAAAAGCGAGATAAAAAAGGTGCTAACAACATGGATGACGCTACAATAATAAAATTCGGTGGGCATATTCGTCTTACAGTGAAGATGAGTAATAACAAGGAATTTTCCGATATTTGTACTTTAATGGGTTAAAAAGTGTACCACCGCCAAATTGTAGCACCAAAATTGTGTACCAAAAGACTGTGCCTAGAATCTTGAAATTTGGAACGCATATTACTCTTATAACGCGAATGTCGTATTCGAAGAAAAATTTCTTGATAAATTTAAACTTTTAGGTGTGAAATTGGGTAAAAATGGATAACAGCGGTACCAATCATGAAATTCATGAATTTTACATGCATAGAAACACAAAATTAATATATTTTACGAAATTCGTACCTTTTAATATCCCAATGGTACGAACAACACGGCTGAATCTAGAAGGGGAAGCGGATCAAAAGTGGTTCAATTGGTACCAACCAAATTTGGGGATTTGGGATAAAGATAGTACCAACCAAAGTGTTCAGCTAGAATATGAAAAGAAATATAGAAGTTATGGTTTTAATTTTCACTTGGATAGGGACTACAAAGCACGTGGAAAAGCAATCATATTTTGTAGGTTTAAAGTGATTATAAAAACATTTTCAAATCTCGAATTGCAATGTTATGCCATTAATGTTTAAATATGATTTCGGGCATGTGGCCGCCGCGGATGGCTCGAATATAGCCAACATATGGGGCCGTATGTTGGCAATAACGCCACGAATGTTGGCTTCCAAGTCCCCTAACGTTTCTGGTTTGTTGGCGTAGACGAGCGACTTCACATATCCCCAAAGAAAATAATCCAATGTTGTCAAATCACACGATCCTGGTGGCCAATTGACAGGTCCATTCCGCGAAATTATGCGGTTAACCGAATTAATTTCTCTGATGGACGATTATGTCGACCATAAAATGGACGGAGCTTGCGGTGAACTTCGCGAACTGAACCATTACTTTCGAAATAAATTTGCACGATTTGCAAGCGTTGTTCTTTTGTCAACCTGTTCATGATGAAATGGCAAACCAAACAAAATATTAATCACTTGACAGCTGACAAAATGGCCGCCAGTTAAAAAAGTGATGCCAACTTAAAGTTCTATACCCCAATAAAAAACACCCTTTATTAGGTTTAATTTTACGTACTGGTCGTTTGTTTTGGAATATGGACTATACGTGTGTGAGTACCATAAGGTGTATATCAATTTCTCCCATTTCCGAATTTAAACTAAGTTTGGGAAAATAGTATTATGTGCAGAGTTTAAATAAATTTTTAAGTTCCTTCTAGAGCTATCGTGTATCGAGACGGACGGACGTGGAAGGGACTTGGGACATACTTATGGTTTTAAATCATTCAATGCGTTACACTTTTTTCTATCCCAAATGATATATACGCTCGTACTCTGTAGTGAGGGTATAATTTTCACAGCTTAAGAAAGAAAGGTGCAAATAATTTTCTACTTTATATGATTTTTTGTAAAAAATTGTTTCCATTTTGTGCCTATAAATTATAAAACTATTGACTACGTATATGGATGGCACAATATAAATGGATTTTTTAATTTGTACAAGGTGTTTAAATCGTATCGAAAAGTTAGTGTAAATATACCTTTGAATACGTAGCGATGCTTCAAAAGTTGTGAGCGTTTACAAGCGATTTACGCTGAAAGTGATATCCTTAGACTAATGCAATTTCAAAATATAAAAAACTGTTTGAAGACCGATGCAAAATACTGTCAATACCATACCATTTTTCCGCGTACGAAGTAGCGGTTATTTGCTAGTATATATATATAAAGGGTGATTTTTTAAAAGCTATAGGAATTAAAAAAAAAAAACACATAAAATTCAGAAAAATGAATGAAATCTTTATTTGAATCGATAGTACGGTCCATATAATTAAATGTTTGAAGATTATTTCATGCAAATGTTGACCTTGACTGCGCCTCAAATGGTCCATCCGCTTAGTCCAATTTTGGCATTTCCACGTTTTTGAGTAACAGAGGCCTCAAATGGTCCATCCGATTAGTCCAATTTTGGCATTTCCACGTTTTTGAGTAACAGAGGCCCAATTGCTGCGAACGGCGACGAATCGATAATTGATGGTTATCATTGACACTGGCCGACACAGCCGCGATATTTTCTTCAGTTCGCACTTTACGTAAGCGTGTTGGTGGTTTAATGTCCAACAATGTAAATTTGGTGCGAAATTTAGTCACAATAGCCCGAATAGCCGCTTCAGTGGGTCGATTAAACTGACCATAAAATGGAAGCGCGCGATGAACTTTCTTAATAGAGCACGCATTTTGATAATAAAATTAAATAATTTGCAAGCGTCGTTCGTTTGTAAGACGATTCATGGTTAAATTATATACCAAACTGAAGATGTTTGACAAAAAGATAATAGCTAAAAAATCACCCTATACATACCTATTATGCTTTTGGAATAGTTTAGAATACACGCTTCCCAGTTCAGAGGAGGAATACAATTGATCACAGACATGTCTTGGCTTAAAAAACTTATTTTTTTCCACAAACTGTAAACAGACATCTTCTTGTTTTGTTTAAATTTAAAAATGTAATTTCTGTTACAAACTTATTTAGCTATGTCCGCCTGTCCATCTATTGTTGTAAGAAGTATAATTATACAAATTTGGCTCTCAATTTGACTTTTTCCGCTCTAGAGACAACATATTTTCCTAGATTTGCTTCAAATGTGGCACAGTACCTTATATTTCATCTAGAAACATCTATGATAAAAGTAGGTCACGTCGGTTCAAATTTAGATAGAGGCCACATAAAAATGTCGTTCCCGCTCTGGAAACTATATATTTTAATCAATCTTCTTCAAATTTGCCAATACTCATTGATATATAAAATATATATTTAAATATATATATATATAAATGATATATAAATGATATATAAATGTTGCGTATAGGACGCCAAACCCGTGGACCGATTCGCCTGAAAATTTTACTGTATCTATCTTATGGACATAGGATGGTTCCTGGATAGTCTAGGTCATGATAGGACAAAGGGGGGTGGTACCCCCCACACAAAAAATATTTTACAACTATCACAACAGGCATATCGATGGGTGGATTCGCTCGATAATTTTACAGCAGCTAATTTCTGGGCAAGGGATGGCTATACTAGGTCATTATAAGAAAAAGAGGCGTGGCACCGCCCACACAAACTATATTTTAAAACTACCATTAAACACATTCCGAAGTGCGGATTCTCTTGAAAAAAATTATTGTGACTAACTTCCGAACAGAGGATGTTTTCTGAATGGTGACTACAATGGTCATGATGCCAAAGGACGTTAGACTGCCCACACCAACAATATATTTAAATTATCACAAAATACGTAACGAATGGCGGATTCTCTTGAAAATTTTACTGTATCTAGCCTGTGGAAAGGGTATGTTTCCTGGCTATAATAGGGGAAGACACGACAAATGGGCATTTTTATACCGTACACCCAAACAACGTAGAATGTTATTATTTGAGAATGTTATTAGTTAACGTGAGAGGACCCACTTTAGTTTCAAATTTAAGAGCAGTTGAGAGAGGCGTGTCAGATACAGGGAGACCACATTAATGTATGCTTCTGTCAGCTGTCATCCTTTCCAGATACGAACTTTGTTTGCGACAATAAGAACTCGTTATCTAACCCAAAAGGCCTGTGGGGAAAATTCAAAGAGAATATGAGTGAGGACATTCTGCATCATTATCGCACCGTTACGATTCTATATCATTTGCGATTAACATTTTCAACGATACGCTGATA
Organism: Polietes domitor; assembly: GCA_947397865.1. Classification (NCBI taxonomy): domain Eukaryota; kingdom Metazoa; phylum Arthropoda; class Insecta; order Diptera; family Muscidae; genus Polietes; species Polietes domitor. The sequence continues at coordinate 86,448 of CANDYM010000348.1, forward strand.
AAAATATGACATATGTCTAGCCATCAGCAATAAATCTCTTAATCAACTTGGAATGGTGGTGCCTGAACGTTCTACCATTGACATTACTGATCGAGATTTGCTCAGAGAACGGCAATTCAATGTTGAAGACTTGCATTTGTTTGTCGCAAAAAAATCCTCTATTAATTGCAAAGCAAGAAGTGGCCTTTGACAAAATAAGAACTGCGGTAACAAATGACAGCGGCGGCCTTTTTTTCTCGATGAACAGTTAAAACCTTTCTCATCAGTTTGGTATATGCGCACATTCGCTCTCTAAATGGGATATCATTAGCTATGGATCCCCCGGTATTGCTGCTACATTATTGGATGGAGGACGAACGGCACATTCAGCGTTGAAATTGCCATGGAATTGCAATTTGTCGATAATATTGGCAAAAGTTCAGGCTTGGCGTAAATGCTCAAAACATGCAAGCTGATTGTGTGGGATGACTGCACCATGGCACATAAGAAATCCCTACAAGCGCTTAGTCGGACACTTCAAGATTTAAGATCAAATACACAACCATTAGGTGGAACTCTTATTTTACTAGCTGGAGACTTCCGGATTACTTCAGTAATTCCAAAATCAGCACCCGCATCGATGACAAAATTAATCTGACCACCAATATGCGTGTACGCCTGCATCACGCTGACTCTGCAGCTAATTTTTCGAAACATCTACTGGATGTTGGCAATGGAAAAGTATCAATTGATGCAGTGAATGGGAGTATTACATTTGCAAAAAATGTCATTCAGGAATCAATTCAGCAATTATTCGAGAAAGTCTTCCCACAAATTACCACAAACAATGGAAACAGAGAGTGGTTTTACGTCCGTGCTATATTGGCTACAAAAACAAAAAACAACGATGTTAATGCAATCAATAATTTAATTCTGGAACAAATTTCTAGGTGATTGCACAAATTACAAATCGATAGACAGTATCATGAATGCGGATGAAGTTGTCAACTATCGAATTGAATTTCTAAATTCTTTGGACCTTCCAGGAATTCACCCGCAAATGTTATCTCTTAAAATTGTTCACCTATAATTCTCCTAAGGAATGTTAGTCCTCGATTGTGCATTTGAACTAGAATTTCTGTCAAGCGACTAATGCCCAACGTCATTGAAGCAACGATTTTAAATGGAAAATCAAAATCAATTCCCACCGATATACCATCCGATTTCAAACGACTACAGTTTCTGATTCGCCTAGCATTTTCAATGACTATAAACAAAGCACAGGGACAATCACTTGAAGTTTGTGGATTGAATCTTTAAAATCCATGTTTTTAACATGGTCAGTTATATGTAGCTTGCTCTCGAGCCCAAAAACTTTAATGTACTTGAACATGGTGCAAAAATTGTAAATATAGTGTATCACGAAACACTCCAATGAAATACTGACTAACTTAACTAATAGACACAAAATACATTCATAGAAATAATTACCATATTTAATTAACTCTCTAATAAATGTTTCTTTTAAGTGTTTTATTTTCCTATAAGAAACACAGAAAAAATTACTTAAATATTCATGATGTTTTTATATTTTAAAAACGTAACTTATGACTTTAGCTAGTATATATATATATATATATATATATATATATATATACTAGCTAAATTCATAAGTTACGTTTTTAAAATATAAATATATATATATATATATATATATATATATATATATATATATATATATATATATATATATATATATATATATATATTATATATATATATATATACCATTTTTATCCCTTTTTGTCTCGCTCGCCCCTTAAAGAAAAAAATAAAATACATCTGGATACACGAACAATGAATGGCTCCCCAGCCAACAACAAAGATATTGTTCTACAGATTAAAAAAAGATAATGGTAAACGCCCATATCAACAATGCACACAAACAACATGATTAATATACTGCTTAAGCATATATAAATGAATATAATATAATGGAATGATGAAGAACATACTCTAAATATCTCTGTATGAAGACATGAGGAGGGAATGAAAAGCTACGCAAATGAATAGGGAGCTGGTTCCAAATTCTGGATACACGAACAATGAACGACCGATCAAAAACTGAAGACGAAAAACGAGGCAGAATAAGTTGTGGGTTACGAGTTGACCTACAAAATATAAACTTATGATAAAGAAACTCTGGAGAACCAGAGATAATAATTTTGTAAAAGTAAATGAGAATACGTTGTTTAACAAATAAGTTGAACGGCATGCCCAAAAACTGAATTGCATGTTCTGAAATATGATCATGACGATTCAACCTAAAAACAAATCGAACTACCAAATTAAATAGTCTTTCAAGCCTACCAAAGCAATCAGCAGTAGTGCCAGATACTACTTCTATACAATAAGAAATGTTAGACATCAGTAATGCAAAAGCAAGCCTCTTCCTTATAAATTGAGGCAAATAAAAATCAGTGCAGTATAGCTTTCGTAGTGTAAATACAATTTTTGGAAATAGTGACTCAAAATGACTACTAAAATCCAGTTTGGGATCAAGAATTACGCCGAGACACTTCATCTCATCGACAAACCCAATTCTAACACCATTCATATAAATTAATAAACTAGAGGCGCTGTGGCGTAATGGCCCAAAAAGTAATGCTTTGGTTTTCGAAACATTCACACTAAAGTTATTGTTATCTAACCACCGGCTCACAGCTCCCAGAGTATAATTTATATCTGCAACCAATGTATTGGTAGCATCAGATCTAAAAAAGAGATGTATATCATCAGCATATAAAAAAGGAAAGCAACATCTATTATCAATGCTAACGGTTATATCATTAACATACAAAATAAAAAGGAGAGGACCCAACACAGAGCCCTGTGGCACTCCGCAGCTCACCCTTAAAAGTAAAAAATTGCGAAAAATCCTTTTTTGTCGCTTGTCTGCATGGCAAGGGGAAGGCACACAACGTTTAGTCAGGACGAAGGTACAATGTTTACCCATTTTTTTTTTTTTCATTTAATCTCCTAAGAGAACGAATTTTGAAAAACCCTTTCTTCCAAATTTCCTGACCCTCAATCAATGAGTCAGTCAGTAACGCACCAGTTATATATATAGACTAGCTGACCCGGTGAACTTCGTTCCGCTTAAATTCGTTAATGCAACGAAAAAAAGAATTCCGAGCATGCACATGCAGCTTTATATAACTATGTCAATTCAAATTCTTTATTAAAAATTTGTGTTAAATACAATGGAAATAACTAAAGTAAAAGAATAACGATGTGCTTTAATGAAACCGCAATGATTGACTTAATGGACGTGGATAGCGTTTGGAACATTTATTTTCAGACATACACGGTGATAATGGATTGTGGTTACCGCATGGACCATGAATCATATGAGTCTTGACGATTTCAAAAAGTTCGGGGTCAGTCTCTGGATCGGGAATCTCAGCAGAAACTATTTCATCAATTTGGTCAGGACGAAGTTTGTCGACTAACCACAAAAGCATGTGTGAATGTGGTAGTCCCCGTTTCTGCCACTCCACAGAGTACATCCAGCATTTAACTGCTCCAAAAATCTTTTGCTTTGTGATTAAATTAATGAGAACCGTTTGTTTCTGCTTGAAAACTCGTGCTACTATGTCGTGGCGATCACTCGATGTCTGGCCGGGATGAAGCAACTGCGTGATTTCTGTCCACTTCGGATTACACGTACACGTTATGAATAAATCCGGGCGCCTATAATTCCGTACATAGGTCATCGCATCTTGAGCATATTCGTGCATGTGCCGTGGACTTGCGATGTAAGTGGCAGGAAGAATCGTCACACGACCGATGTCGGCTGCATTTCCATCCGAACTTATTGAATCACGCAAGTGGATATACTCTTCCGAGCGAAGTTTTGTTTGGTTAAATGGAATGAAGGTAAGGCGCTCTGTTTCGATTTTCACGTACATATCAACGATGTATTGTTGCAGTAAACGTCGGAGTCGCAACAAATAATTGTCAACCGCACGAATCATGAGCCGATATGCGTAATAATTCATCGAGCTGACCTTTTTATTTGAGACCTCACCTAAAATACAAAAGAAATATTCAGGTGCAATCCGTAAGTCTGTCAAAACAAATGTAAAAACCATTTAAAGTATTAAACATTTTGATATTTATGTGGTATCCATCGTCTCCTCGCCAAAACATTATGGGGTACTGCAGTGCATCGTATGACGGATGGATCTCGGACACGCGCTGCAATTCACCGTTATTTCGTCGCTTCAGTACAATGTCACGACTCCCAACTGGATCACCAACATATATGATAGCAATTTCATCGACTGTTGGTATATTAAATTGACGTGCATGAGCCCCAGATGGACGTCTATCAGCGGAAATGTCAATTTGATGATCGTCCGAATGCAGATCCGTATCCAACGCAGTTTTGAATTGACGCACGTAAGCATTGTGCTCATGCAATACGTTTTGCAAAATTCTAATGATATCTTTGTCCATGTTTTGATGAATTGCACTGCGCATATCGATTTCCTTGTCCACATTTCGGCAATAACGAACCATAGCGATGATGAATTTGTCCTTGGATCTGTATCATAAGGACAAAGTCGAAGTAGATGACAATCTAATGGCAATATAATGTGGACTTGAATCAAGCGAATTTACCTTGAATGTCGCATTGTATGGGCGATTGTCCTGAATAACTTCTGCTCCGAAAGACGTCATTTGAAAACAACTGTTATATTGTTGAGCTCTGGTCAAAAATTGTCGTGATTGGGGTGTATTATCATAAATCAATGAGCGCAATGGCTCAGGTGGATCAGGCAAAGGCGGTAATTTTACTTTACCACTCATGCAGCACAACCCGGGTGTTTCGGAAGGAAACTTCAGTGCATAGCAATGTGGACATACGACAGTCATAGCGCCAATCGAGACACACGGAAGTTCGCTATAGTCAATCGTGCAGTCGTATTGGAAGGCGACTCGCTCCAATTCGACATTCACGGCGTTTCTTCTTCTTTGGCGATTTGCATTTATTTGAACGCTCTGCTGATTTCGAGTACGTTGTTGTCTATCTCGGTCTCTAGTTTGGACAACCGCACGTTGTTCTTGTGATAATGTTTCTCGAAGTTCCGACATGTTCGCTCGATTGTGTGCATTTCGCATTGAGCGTTCCTCTGGAGTTTCGTTCGTACGAACAGTTCTCAAACGTTGTGCATTACGACTGCGACGTGAAAGGTTTGACCTTCTTATTGGCGGCATGATCACTAAAATGAAAACCCAAAATATGTAATAATATTCGAAGAAATTAATTGAGTTTCATAATTACCGACATATGAAATCACAAAAGAAATGACATTGACATGAAAAAAAATTAAAACATTCGAAATATTATTTGGTTTTGTTAAACTCACAAAAAAAAACAGTAAAATTTTCGTTAAAATCTTCCCGGATTTTATATTTTTCTGGAAATTGTCCTACATCCTATGTCCTTCCTTGGGCCAACACGAATTCATCAAGCCCAAAATCGTGAAAATCAGACGATCCGTTATAAAGTTTTGCGTGTTCACACGGACGGCATTCTCTTTTATAAATATAGATTTGTAAATTGTAAATTCATTGAAATAAGTAAGTTCCTTTGAGATATAGAAATTACCTTAGTTACCCATTATATACACATAGACCTGAACTGAAAAACTATAATGGATTGCAAACATTATATTGCGCAGAATTCTTTGATTTCATTTAATCCTATAATTCGCCTTACAAGACAATTAAATGCGTTTTTTTAAATCAGTACTATTAAGCGGTTAATTGCCTTGTGAAAGCAAATGCAACAGTGATTATAAAAACATTTTCTAATATAAAATTGCGAATGATTCTGACTGCCCATATGGATATTATGGCAGTTATATTGTAACCATAGTTTATGTCACTTTGTTTGAGAGGTACCAGATACACCGCTATAAAATCGTTGATAAATATAAAATTTCACAGTATTCCAATCATCAGTCTAGAAGTTATAACGAGTTTAAAAAAATGTGTTACACTCTTTTTCTGTCCCTCCTACTCTGTAGAGTGACGGTATAAAAATACAAATTTTCATTTGCTGCAATTTCTTTGTCGTATTTTCCATGAAAATATTTTTTGTCTTATTATACCCTACACCACTTCGTGGAATAGGTTATTATAAGTTAGTTTCGCTCCAAATGTTTGTAACACCAAGAAATAATCGAGTTAGACCCACCTTTAAGTATACCGATCGGCTTAGAATCACCAGCTGAGTCGATTTAACGATGTCTGTCTGTCCGTCCGTCCGTCTGTTCGTCTGTCCGTCTGCTGTCCATCTAAGCTTGTTCACACCCTACAGGTAGCAATTGTGGTCCGATTGTCATGAAATTTGGCAGAAGTTATTTTTTCTGGCCAGGGACCTTCGGTATTGAATTTGGAGGAAATCGGTTCAGATTTAGATATAGCCCCCATACAAATGTCGATCCCGATTTCACTTTTTCCGTTTTAGAAACCACATATTTTATATATATATTACCCGATTTTCTTTAAATTTCGCACAACATCTTATAATCCAACTAGAAATACCTATGCAGAATTTGGGTAAGATCGGGTCAGATTTAGATATAGCCCCCATACAAATGTCGCTCCCGATTTGACTTTTTCCGTTTTAGAAACCACATATTTTACCCGATTTTCTTTAAATTTGGTACAACATCTTATAATCCAACTATAAACACCTATGCGGAAGTTGGGTAAGATCGGTTCAGATTTAGATATAGCCCCCATACAAATGTCGCTCCCGATTTTACTTTTTCCGTTTTAGAAACCACATATTTTACCCGATTTTCTTTAAATTTGGTACAACATCTTATAATCCAACTATAAACACCTCTGCAGATTTTGGGTAAGATCGGTTCAGATTTAGATATAGCCGCCATACAAATGTCGCTCCCGATTTGACTTTTTCCGTTTTAGAAACCACATATTTTACCCGATTTTCTTTAAATTTGGTACAACATCTTATAATCCAACTATAAACACCTCTGCAGATTTTGGGTAAGATCGGTTCAGATTTAGATATAGCCCCTATACAAATGTCGCACCCTATTTCACTTTTTCCGCTTTAGAAACCACATATTGTACCTGATTTTCTTTAAAATTGGCACAACATTTTATAATCGAACTAGAAACACCTATGGTGAAAGTGGGTAATATCGGTTCAGATTTAGATATAGCCCCCATACAAATGTCGCCCCGATTTGACTTTTTCCGCTCTAAAATCCACATCTTGTACCCGATTTTCTTTAAATTTGGCACAACATTTTATAATCCAACTAGAAACACCTATGCAGAATTTGGGTAAGATCGGTTCAGATTTAGATATAGCCCCCAAACAAATGGCGCTCCCGATTTGACTTTTTCCGTTTTAGAAACCACATATTTTACATTTTGTACCCGATTTTCTTTAAATTTGACAGAACATCTTATAATCCAACTAGAAACACCTATGCAGAATTTGGGTAAGATCGGTTCAGATTTAGATATAGCCTCCATACAAATGTCGCTCCCGATTTGACTTTTTCCGCTTTAGAAACCACATATTTTACCCGATTTGGCACAACATCTTATAATCCAACTAGAAACACCTATGCGGAATTTGGGTAAGATCAGTTCAGATTTAGATATAGCCCTCATACAAATGTTGCTCCCGAATGTTTATCCGATTTTGGCCAAACTTTACATATTATATTTCACCAATAAACATACATGGTGAAAGCGGGTCACATCGTTCCAGGTTTCAATATACCCGCTTACAAATGTCCTTTCCGATTTAAAATATTTTATCAAACACATACATTTACGGGATGCAAAAATCCTTCCCGAATTCATTTTTTTACCGAATTGTCATTAGCCTTTCCTTACTTGTTTGGGAGATGCCCATATGTCCATACTTTGGTATAAGTCAATTGGTGCCCCATTCTGATCTATTACAGCTCTAGAAACTACATCTTACATCGGATCTTCATCAACATTTTCAGATCATGATATTTTTCAACTAGGAATACCTACCGTGAATGATAAATATATAGGCCCATGTTTTGGACCAGGCCCAAAATGTTGTTATAGGCCCCCTTTTGAAATGTCGGTCCGATTCATCCTATTACTACTGTATAATTTGTATTTGTCTGTCGGATAATTGGATCAATTACCATATTATTAACCATATTCGTTAAATATGACTAAAGATGAATTTATAGTATAATTTATACTGTATAATTTATATGAACTACATAAAATTGCTCCCATGAAATAAATGGGTTTAGTAATCAAAGCGAGGTTCATACGCAGGGAGTGGTGTAGGGTATTATATAGTCGGCCCCGCCCGACTTTAGCCTTTCCTTACTTGTTTTTCGTTTAATTCAGTGATTGCTCCACTTTAGTATGCACATGTGCTAAAACAAATAGTCAGGCATATATGTTTTAAGGTCCCATTATCTAACATTTTAATCTCAGCATCAATCATTGCCTGTGGTTGGAACTCGACACTAAGATTAACCTGCTTCATGTGTTTTGCCTTTGTCAATGTTTATTTTTCGTCTGGCGCCCTTTATTGTTCTTAGTAATATTTATTGCGTGTGTATACCATAAATTATTACTGTCTGTTGAATTGTTAATCTTTTTCCATTCATCCGTTAATTGGTAAATATAAAATTAATTAGAAACAAGATAATATATTGTGACAATGATCGGTTAAGACATGTACATATATGTGTCTATCTCCCTTACTTTTGGTCGTTATCAAAAACATAAAGCTATAATACCACATGTATAATTAGTGTATAATTAGATTATTTAACCACTTGTCTGTTTTTATACCCTACACCACTTCGTGGACTAGGGTATTATAAGTTAGTTTCGCGCCAAATGTTTGTAACACCAAGAAATAATGGAGCTAGACCCACCTTTAAGTATACGGATCGGCTTAGAATCACCAGCTGAATCGATTTATGTCTGTCCGTCCGTCCGTCTGCTGGCCATCTAAACTTCTTCGCACTCTACAGGTCGCAATTGTGGTCCGAATATCATGAAATTTGACAGAAGTTACTTTTCTTCGCCAAGGACGATTGGTATTGAATTTGGAGGAAATCGGTTCAGATTTAGATATAGCCTCCATACAAATATCCGTATAATTTACACTATTACTGCTCTACAATACACATTTTACATGGGATCATGACCAAATTTCACTTTTTCCGCTTTAAAAATCACATATTGTACCCGATTTTCTTTAAATTGGGCACAACATTTTATAATCGAACTAGAAACATCTATGCTGAAAGTGGGTAAGATCGGTTCAGATTTAGATATAGCCCCCATACAAATGTCGCTCCCGATTTCACTTGTTCCGCTTTAGAAACCACATATTGTATCCGTTTTATTGAAATTGGCACAACATCTTAAAATCCAACTAAAAACAAGTAAGGAAAGACTAAAGTCGGGCGTGGCCGACTATACGATACACTCCACTTTCTATCCGAATACAATCCAACTCGGTAAAAAAGTGAGAACGGGAAGAATTTTTGTATGTTTCCTAATCATAGGCTAATATGATATGGTCCGATTGGCCAAATCGATAAGAATATTTGTATCGGGGCTATATCTAAAAATGGAATAAAGTGACTAACTTTCACAATAAGTTCTTCCAGTTGAAATATAACGTGTTATACTAACTTTGAAGAAAATCGGTGAAAATTCGTGGTTTCTGGGGGGAAAAGTCTATCCGGGAACTTATATGGGAACTATATTTAAATCTGAACCGATCTGACCTACTTTCACCACAGGTGTTCCTAGTTTAAATATAAGATGTTTTGCCAAATCTGAAGACAATCTGATACAATATGTGGATTATAGAGTGGAAAAAGTGAAATCGGGAGCGAAATTTGTATGGGAGCTATATATAAATCTGAACCGATGTAACACATTTTTACCACAGGTGTTTCTAGCCGAAATATAAGATGTGTTGCCAAATCTGAAGATAATCTGATACAATATGTGGTTTCTAGAGCGGAAAATTTCAAATCGGGAGCGAAATTTGTATGGTAGCTATATATAAATCTGAACCGATCTAACACATTTTTACCACATGTGTTCTAGTTGAAATATAAGAATTTTGAAGAAAATCTGTTGTAATATGTGGTATCTAGAGCGAAAAGAGTTAAGTCGGGAGGGAAATACGTATGGGGGCTATATCTAAATATGAACCGATTTTCTTCAAATTAAATAGCGTTCGTCCTTATCTCGAAAAACTTCGTTGTGCAAAGTTTCATTTGGTTCTGTCTACAATTGCGACCTGTGTCGTGATTACAAGAATAGATGGACAGACGGACGGACGGACAGACGTACGGACATTGCTAAATCGATTCAAAAAGTGATTCTAAGTCGATCGGTATAATTAACAACGGGTCTATCTCCCTTCCTTTTGGGTGTTACAAACAAATGCATAAAGACATAATACTCTCGTGGAGTGTATAAAAACTATGGTGAAAGTGGGTAAGATCGGTTCAGATTTAGATATCGCCCTCATACAAATGTTGCTCCCGAATGTTTAACCGATTTTGGCCAAACTTTACATATTATATTTTACCAATAACCATACATGGTGAAAGCGGGTCACATCGTTCCAGGTTTCAATATACCCTCATACAAATGTTCTTTCCGATTTAACATTTTTTGTCAAACACATAAATTTACAGGATGCAAAAATCCTTCCCGATTTCACTTTGTTACCGAATTGAATTGTAATGAGATAGAAAGTCGTCCGTCTTTAGCCTTTCCTTACTTGTTTGGGAGATGCACATATGTCCATACTTTGGTATAACCCAAATGGTGCCCCATTCTTATCTACTACATCTTACATCGGATCTTCATCAATTTTTGCAGATCATGATATTTTTCAACTAGGAATACCCACCGTGAATAAGAAATATATTGGACCTGGCCCAAAATGTTGTTATAGGCCCCCTTTTGAAATGTCGATACGATTCATCCTATTACTACTTTATAATTTGTATTTTTCTCTCGGATAATTGGATCAATTACCATATTTAAACCACATTCGTTAAATATGACTAAAGATGAATTTAAAGTAGCTGTATAATTTAGAAGAACTACATAAAATTGCTCCCATGAAATAACTGGGTTTATTAATCAAAGCGAGGTACATATGCAAGGAGTTGTGTAGGGTATTATATAGTCGGCCCCACCCGACTTTAGCCTTTCCTTACTTGTTAATATTATGTAAAAACAAAAAAATGGATTTATGTTCAGAATAACCGTATCGTAAACATTCGAATCATTATCTCATCATCATGATCTGTGAAGCAAGTAAATATGTATGTACATATTTCGAAGGTTGACTGCCGCACACATGTGCGATTGAATTGCTGAGGAAATGGCACAGAGCCTTGAAACGTATATATTGTGTTTACATTACCATATCACACAAAATAATATAAAAAAGACACATGAAAAATGCCTTACACATCTCTGTCTGCAATAAACTCTGAAACCACAATTACAAAGCTGCAAGCCCTCAGACACGGACAAAGTACAAGAAAGAGCAGCAAATATGAAATCACAGAAATGAAATGATGGGAAACTCAAATTAACGAAGTGAAAACCTCGACATCCAAAAAGCAAACAAACAATTTGCCAATACACACAACATACATTGACGACGTATCACAGCTGATGTCTGTGTTTGTTTTTTCATGGCCTTGGGTTAGGATTTGCCCCCAGCGTATATTGTATGTTCCCCACATTATGTTAGTTTGTCAGTTTAATCATTCATTCGCATAAAATGTATATTAGGCCAGTTCACCAATGGGAAACTGATTTCTTAATATTTCGATTGGACGGGTTTCCCACTCAGCAATATTTTTCGATAAACAGTACGAATTTAAAATCTTGAAAATATATCTCTGAATGCAAATACGAGCTAAATACAAAATTACACCAGAAACTATCAAGTTTTACAAAAGTAAGAAAAAAATGATTTAATATTATTTAAGGTTTATTTATGCACTGGAATGTGGGGCAGATCGGTTCGAATTTAAATATAGCTCCCATCAAATTTCGCTGCCGATTTGAATTTTTCCGCTCTGGAATCCATATATTTTCCTTAAAATCTGGCACAACACTTTATACTTTAACACATCTCATCACCAGCGAAACATATTTCTGAATCATTCATTCAATTAAATTTCAACCGGTCTTGAAAACCATCCGACATTAGTCTTCACTGACTTGTTTTCTGCAATCTAGCAATGCAACTTTAAATATCTTCTAAACAACATTGCTTGTCTTGTTTCATTTTTAACAAATTTTATTAAAAAGTTTTATTTTTTTTCTCCTTTATGGTTTTTTCTTCTTCAAAGGAAATAACCTGAACTTCTTAATGATGACATCATTCACTGTTGGAAACTTTATTTTTATTTTTAAGAAACCTTTTATCATGACCTAAGTAAATGCAACAAAAAGAAACGCTTCTCAATGGAATTAAAAGCTTTCCAAGAACTATTGCACGTTTGAATTAAATGTCATTTGTTTGATTTTAATTGAGATTTTAATTTTGTTCTATTTCTTCTTTGTGTTTTTTACTTTGTTGAATCTAATGTAGTTGTGTTGGAACAAAAATAATTCACTTCATTTAAAGTTTAACTCTTTGTTGCCAAGTATTTTGTGTTTACGAAAAAAAAACAATAGCAAAGGAAGATAATTATTTTTTTAAACGAATCTTGCGAGAAAGTGGAAAGAGAGGAAAATTCGCGAGAAAATAAGTTTCATTAAAAACACAATTTAATATGGACGAGAACAGCATCCTCTATGGAAATATTTGCGTGGGTGTGTGATCTTCTATTTGGTTGGTAGCAATGGTCCAAAAGTATTTGATAAAATGAACATTGTGAAGAGTTTCTTAAGAAACAGTCTTATTTACTTACATAACAACATAAATTTTCGGTCCACAAATACACTTGGAAAATATTAACCACAAATTATATAAATTTAAGTAAATTTGAGTAAAATATATATTTGGAAATTCTTGGAATTTGATTACAGTAACATCTAAGATGCAATTCGGCCACATAGATAAATGTTATATTATAGGCACCAAACAGGCATTATTTTCGATTTGACTCCAGAAAGCAGATATGTATCCCATCTTGTTTAAGTTTTCTACTTGATTTTTTTTTCTTAGATTTAAATACAAAATTTACTCAAATTATATATTCTTGGTTTTGAAATCATTCCAAAATCTGTAACATAAAGATTACATATTTAAATGAGTGTTGAGTGTGGTTGTTTAATACACATGCCATAATATCGTACATGAGTGAACATATCTCAGTGATTTTTCTTTAAGATTAAGAAGACTATAAATAATATAAGACCTCAAGAACGTGTTTGAAAATCCAATCACCAAAATTTGGGCAGCCACTTTAACACCTTTTTTTCCTTTTTTCAAATGCTGAAGACGTTATAATCGGATTGTCCCTTTTGGTTCTATTGCAAGTTAAGCTTGAAAACCCTATGAAAATCAACAAAATTTAACCTAAAATGGCTCTCGGTACCAAAATAATAATTCGATCTATTTAGCACTTACACACATTATTAGTAGTACTCATATTTACCGATCACACAGGGTTGCCACTAGTTATTTTTCAAACTGCGGATGTGCTCTTCAAAAAATATGAAATTTCATGATCTGCACGCATCGACCTGATGATGTTTGTACTGTCATAATTTCTTTGTTGCTGAAGGCACACTAAATTGTTTGGTCGCCTTTTGTTAGTATCTTTGTCGTTTATAATCCAATATTAAAAAATTTGCAATTACGTTCACGCTGAAAACGCAAAAAAGAAAATTGTATTAATTTTCGTTTTATGCAAAAACAGCGTGACAGATTTTGAAGAGCTACCATTTATTCCTCAGTGATGGCACATGCTTTTTTCAACATATAGAAGATTTTGCAACATCATTACTATCATCCATAAAAAGATTAGAATGATTTTCTTTTATGCTGAAAAAGTTATAGCCAAAAGAGTTGAACAACTTTCGAAAGTTACAAGCAAAATTAGGGTAAATTAGGGTAGACCTTAGCTCAGTAGACTACATTAACAGCATAATTTTAAAACTTTAGGATGTTGGCGAGGTTAAACTCGTCATTTTGAAAATTATGACACTTTCAGAAATATTATATATTGCTCTTAAAGTGGTTAGAAGCCTGAGTGACATGGAATCGTACTATACCGTAGATTTGCCCATATAGATCTTTTTTTGACTTTGGTATCCCACTATATGTTGACGTCTATAGAAAGTTGAATGATTGTATTTTGATTTGACACTCACATTTATAAAGAGTGATTTTTTTGAGGTTAGGATTTTCATGCAGTAGTATTTGACAGATCACGTGGGATTTCAGACATGGTGTCAAAGAGAAAGATGCTCAGTATGCTTTGACATTTCATCATGAATCGTCTTACAAACGAACAACGCTTGCAAATTATTGAATTTTATTATCAAAATGCGTGCTCTGTTAAGAAAGTTCATTGCGCGCTTCCATTTTATGGTCAGTTTAATCGACCCACTGAAGCGGCTATTCGGGCTATTGTGACTAAATTTCGCACCAAATTTACATTGTTGGACATTAAACCACCAACACGCTTACGTAGAGTGCGAACTGAAGAAAATATCGCAGCTGTATCGGCCAGTGTTAATGATGACCACCAATTTTCGATTCGTCGCCGTTCGCACCAATTGGGTCTCTGTTACTCAAAAACGTGGAAATGCCAAAATTGGACTAAGCGGATGTACCACCTAAGACGCAGCCGCGGTCAACATTTAAATGAAATTATCTTCAAAAAGTAAATGTCATGGACCAATCTAACGTTTCAAATAAAGAACCGATGAGATTTTGCAAATTTTATGCGTTTTTTAAAAAAAAAAGTTATCAAGCTCTTAAAAAATCACCCTTTATAAGTCAATTCCAGTATGTGTTCCTATAAAAAACAATAAATAATAGCTTCTTTAGTGTGTTAAAGTAGGATGAGCTTAAGCATTCTTTGGAAGGATTATGATATTCAAGATATTTATTAAATTAATCCATATTATAAATTTTGGGAATATCCCAAAAAAATAATTGTTTGGGATAATAATATGAAATTATGTAAACATTTGCTAATATTGACTAATATTAACGAATTTTGAATTACGTGCCAAAAATAAAAGATAAGGTAGTAAAAAGCAATACAAATTGTTCCTTCTATTTTCCCAAAATTGTCAAATAAATAGGGGTGATCGAATGACAGAACGTGCCGGCAAATGAGCCGAAAGCCGCCGCCGCCGAACCATTTTGGGTAGCGCCGCCGCCGATAATTAACGTAGGTATTTAAAAAAAAGGGTTTTCCAATAAGGACTTGACAACCTTTTTTTAAATAAAACGCAAACCATTTGATATATTTCCAAAACTTTATGATCGACTTGAAATACAATCAAAACATTTATGAACCGAACTAGACTTCGTTCATATGGACACCGCGGGCACGTCGGTAGCGGTCGATTCGTTGGACCCAAATTTTCGATGACTCGGTGACACATTTCGGACATAACGGCCACTACTTCGCGTTCAATGTTACCTCTGAGTTCTTCCAACGTCGTCGGTTTGTTGACATATACAAATGATTTGACGTAGCCCCAGAGAAAAAAGTCTAGAGGCGTTAAATCGCACGAACGAAGCGACCAATTGACTGGTCCTTTTCTTGAGATAACACACGCAACAAACGTACTCTTCAATAAATCGATTGTAACGTGTGCTGTGTGGCTTGTGGCACCGTCCTAGTGAAACCACATGTCTTCGAAGTCCATGTTTTCCAATTCCGAACAAAAATAATCGGTAATCATGGGCGATAACGATCGCCATTCACATTAACGTGACGATCGTTATTGTCCACGAAAAAATATGACGGCGCCGGCATGCCAACCGCACAAAACAGTTATTTTTTGTGGATGAAGTGGTGATTCATGCAGCACATGTGGATTATCACCAAACCAATAACGCGTATTTTGCTTATTGACTAACCCTTTGAGCCAAACATAAGCTTCGTCACAGAAGATGATTTTCCAGAGCCCAATCGGAGAACGTACGTCGCGTCAAATGGTCTATCGGCTTCACTTCTTGCGTCAGCTTGATCTTCTATGGGTGTAAACCAAGAGCCTTACGCAATATTCGCCATAAAGTGGTCTTGGAATTAATTCTGTAACTGTCGAACGGAGAAAAATATCTCGACGAGATTTCACATGTAGAGGTGTGATCCAGATAATTTGCAAAAATAATCGGTCACTACACTTCTCTCTCTATCGGCTCGGCCGAATCAAGCCCATTTTAACTTGTTAAAGTAAAATTCTAGAATTTTTTTCTTGCATGTGCAATTTTTTTTCGGGAAGACGACATAATTGAGATGCAATTGGGAGTAATATTTAGATATTAGTATTTTTATATTCTCACTCTACAGTGTATTAGGGTATAAATATAATTTGGGACAGAATAAGAGTGTTACGCATTAAAGGAGTGACTTAAGACCATAACTATGTTTAGACCAAATTTGTTTCACGACTTTTTAGGTTGTTTGAGCCATCTACGTCTGTCTGTCTGCCTGGCTTCACAATGACTCTCGAAAGGAGTCAAGGAATCAATTAAAACTTTGCATATGGTAATAGTTTAAGATCGAAGATGGGTGATATTGTCACGCCCCTTCTGTTACCTCCCACGCCCATATGGCAATCGCAATGTAACATCCACGCGGATATTCGGAATCAGCTATATTTTGGTATTTATTAAGGTTATTATAATCATTTTAAGTGTACACAATATGGCGAGGTTTGCCACGTCCTTCTAGTACCTCCCACACAAATCAACCTTAACGATGTAAAATTAATGCTGTTTCAACTTATATACGGATAATCCTAATACTCCATAATTTGACATTCGGCAACATTTTTATAGACGTTGCATTCGCCTGCAATATGGGCGTTATTTCCACACCACTTTTGGTACATCCCACACAAAGTGGCATAAACCTTTGTTACAATAAAACCTACATAATATACATAAGGACTGTCGAAATCAATTGCAGTTTGATATTACAAAATTTTTTATAAAGACTTTAAACCTATAAAATATTTCTGTTTTTACCACTCCCCTTCTAGTACCTCCCACACAAGTAAAATCCTAAGTAAAATTAAATCCTTCATTACTTCCATACTGGTTCCTAGCATCCACAATGACTTATTATTTCATCATGTTTTTACAATTGTTTTATAAATGTGGAAGCTGGGACCATGTCGTACGAACCTTTTAGTACTTTCCACACAAATTATCCTGTCCTAAGTAAAATTTAAGTCCTTATAGCTTCCGTATATATGTTCTCTGAGAGTGATGGTATATAAAAGTCGGTTTAGCCGACTGAAACTTACTTACTTGTTTACTCTCTTTTACCGATAATAATGTGATTTACAGGAATTCGGCCTTTCATTTAACTTGTTCCATTCTTGCCCTATATCTCCATGACAATAGCATACAATTTTTCAAAGTGTACTTTCGTCGATGTCCTCTTACGAATTTCTGCAGTTTTCTTCTTCGTCTCTACCTTTCGTTTCTAGTCAATACTATAAATTGCCGAAAGTATTGTCATTGTTATTAATGTTTTCCTAACAACTTGATAAGTAACTATTTGTTACAATGAATTGGTATTTTCTTCTAGTCGTCTTGGTACTCGAGTTTACTACCACACAATGACAGGGTATATATGAGTGGGTATATAATGTGTCAGAGGTGATATGAGATAGTGACTAAGGACTATTTTGGCATAAGCGACTAACTAGTGAAGCTCATACCTCATTCTGTGGACATACATATTTATATATAATAAACCGGGACAAGTAAGATGCACTTTTCCTAACAAAATATTTCCAATTCAGCATTGTGTTTTATGGATGATTAAGACGTCCAACAAGTTAAGACTTTTTGATTGGAACAGAATAGCGACCCTATATGATTGATGACTAAATAGGGAATATTTGTGACAGAATTGTTTCAGAAACCTAAACAGAGAAAGTCGAAATAAATGCATTTGCAACCACGAATTTTGGATTTTTGTTACAATTGAAGCTTTTTTCGCGGCTGTCTACATATATGTTACAAGCAACATTGGATAGATCGCGAAAAAATGACAAAAACAAAAATCCCATGCATACATTTTAGTCATATCTCAAGCGAAAAAGAACATTTTTAAAAATATCCAGTTTGTACTTTTTGTTTACCGTGCTCTACCTACATTATTTGTCGAAAATGATCGATCTTCCAAGAAAATATGGACGCATTTTAACCCTAGTAATTTTGGTGTATAAGTTGGCGTGTAATTTTTAGCGTGAAGACCTTTATTTACAACTTTGAAATTTCCCGGCAAATTTTTTCGTAGAACATTTTAATCCTTAAATGTCATTTTTTGAGAGGTGCTAAAGGGTTAAGATCTTTACAAAAATAATCTTCATAAAATTCCAAAACTTAGGCGTGACAAAATGAATTCTCACATAGTAATGAAAACCTTGGTCCACTGTAAAAAGAAACTCAGACCAGCTGGACTATAAGTTTATTCTACAAAAATGATTTACTCAACATGCCCTTTGAGGATTATAGGGTCGCTACTCTGTTCTGTTGCACAGTGATGTATTTAATATTAAATACATATCAATATACTTTGAATATTCGAATTTTTTAAGAAGGTCAAACTAAAACCCCTTTTCGCAATTTAAATCATACTGTCCATTTGATTATCAAAAAATCCCCCGCGTTGGTGACAAATCCCCATATCTGGCAAGTATTACAGAACCTCTTATAACCATCTTATTCTCAAATCTACAAATCTTTTTGAAAAAAAAAAATAATAAATATGTTTAGAATCCAACTGTGTCAAAATGTTTAGAATCAACTGATGCATCGGTACAAAAATGAGGAACTGTATACAAATTTTATGAACATTTTTTCAAAATTAACCATAAAATAACCATAATTCGGAAAACCCACACTGATTTTGCTCCCATATAATCCTACCCGGTTTAGTGTACATGTGCACATACTTGAATTTCTCCGAAAAGAAGTTAAATGCATTAGGCGTTTAAAAATGTGGTTTTCTATAGACTCAATTTAACAATGCCTGAGAGTCTCGCCGTCTGTTGAACAGTCTGTATATGGCGCTTAAAGTGTTGCCTGTTTCCATAGTAAATTGATCCCACATCAATGTTGAAATTTAATTTTGGCATTATGGTGAAGACATTCATTTCAGAGACAAGATACCCCTCCTTCACATTCATCCTAACGAAGAACTCAAGCTAGCTCTGTGTGAGATTTCATTGTAGATACTTATTCTTTCCACTGTGATTATAAGCTTTGCACGTCAAGTATACAATACTACGTATATGGTCCAATGTGTGCCTAACACTTTTCGCCGAGGCAAGATGTTTAATGTCATTCATATGTGATGTTAATGTTGAAGGGGAAATTTCAATGAAATTTAAAGATTTGAACTCTGTCCAATATTTTAAATCGATTGATGCAAATCTCATTGATTGAGGCTTTAGCAACAAGCAGTGTAACATTATTCTTTTCCAAATTTTGTACAACATCGATTTGAATACAAAATAACGCTGCACACTGCTCAATTTGCAGAAAAATTGATGTGTTGGACTGAAAGCTGAATCGTGTAGATGCAGCATTATAACAATATTTAAGACCTCCCGCTACAAATATCGGTGATTGGTATAAGCACAAAAGCTTTGTTTGCAACACCAAAAAAGAAGCGTCATACAACCATGGTTTAATATATCGACCTGTTTAGAACCGGAAGAGAAGCCGGAAATTTATTCCGATTCCAAAAAAGCATAATATTATACACATGTGGAATCTCTGGAAAACGGATCAAAAATTAAAAATGTTCTCTCGATTTGTTTGCACAATTTAAGTGGGGTTTATATTTCAATAAAGAATACCTACTTTGAAAGTCATCTATAAGGGCCCACTTTTTTATGTAGCGCCATTACAAGTGGGCCCCATTTGAATTATTACATCTCTAGGACCTACATTTTACATCGGAAGTTTTTCAAATTTGGCAGATTATATTATATTCATATTTCATTCTAAGAATACCTACTTTGAAAGTGATCTATATGGACCCACCTTACAAATGGGCCCCATTTTTATTATTACTCCTCTAAAACCCTCAATTTACATCGGAAGTTTATCAAATTTTGCATTTTGTATTATATTTCATCTAAGATGACATATTATGAAAGTCAAATATATGGGTCCATATTTTCGTATAACCCCCATACAAATTGGGCTCCCATTCTACTCTATTACATCTCCAGAATCCACATCGTGCATTAGATCTCGATATAATTTTGCATATAATGCCATATTTCAAGTAAGAATACCTACTTTGAAAGTATATGGAACCACTTTTTAAAGTGGAGCCCTTACAAAAGGCCCATTTTAATTTTTACCCCTCAAGCACGCAAATTTTACATCGATTTTTTTTTTTTAATTTTGCAGATTATATTATATTTCAACTAAGAATACAAAGTCAAATACATGTGTCCATACTATGGAATAACCCGAATGGGGCCCCATTCTACTTTAATACAGCTCTAGAAACTACGTCTTACATCGGATCATGATATATTTCAACTATGAATACCTACCATGAATGAGAAATATATGGGCCCCAAGTGTTGTTATAGGCCTCCTTTCAAATGTCGTTCCGATTCATCCTATTACTACTGTATAATTTGTATTTGTCTGCTGGAAAATAGGAACAATTATCATACTTTTTACCATATTCGTTAAATATGACTAAAGATGAATTTATGGTAAACTGTATAATTTATATGAACTACATAAAATTGCTCCCATGAATCATCTGGGTTTAGTAATAAAAGCGATGTATATACGCAGGGAGTGGTGTAGGGTATTATATAGTCGGCCCCGACCGACTTTAGCCTTTCCTTACTTGTTAAATTTATTTTCAGGAGCGTTTAGCTCACAGGTGGCATGACCCAGTGACGAAATATTTTGTAGATCATCATTAAACCATCCAATCTTCATTTCTGGGGGGTGACCGTGCAATTTATTTCCGTGACCCATCCTAATACACAGTCGTCTAGGGTTATAAATATGGTATTAAATTATTCGAATACTATTGTGACACATCTTGAAGAAGTACGAGAATTTATCACATAATATTGCTTTTTACAACATTTGTATTATTGTTAGTTATTTTCTTACTTATAAAATATTTTCTAGCTTTTACATTTTCGTATATTTCTTCCAGACTTAAGCTAGAAAACACTTATAGGCTGGTAATGCCGTGAATAGCACATTCACTTAGTCGCCCACAAATTCGGAAAAAATAGATGATATGTGGTTTTACTGACCCAAAAAATCCAAAAATAGAAAAAATATCGGAAAAAATTATTTTAATTTATTATAGAAATGCCTTATTTATATATATAATGGATACAATCTTTCGTAATTTGAAGGGTTTAGTATTTATATCTTTATTTTTTTATATGTCCTTATACTACACAATATGATAAACTCTTAGCTTGTCACTAATTGGTCTTAAAGCATTATAAAGGGTGATTTTTTAAGAGCTTGATAACTTTTTTTTAAAAAAAAACGCATAAAATTTGCAAAATCTCATCGGTTCTTTATTTGAAACGTTAGATTGGTCCATGACATTTACTTTTTGAAGATAATTTCATTTAAATGTTGACCGCGGCTGCGTCTTAGGTGGTCCATTCGGAAAGTCCAATTTTGGGCAACTTTTTCGAGCATTTCGGCCGGAATAGCCCGAATTTCTTCGGAAAT